>CAOJBI011022864.1:0-17501 GCA_948277035.1 Euphorbia corollata | reverse complement strand
TGTAAAATTGACGTGAAGAAAAAAATAAAACAAGAAATTATAATACAACATTGATGAAGTGGGACGTGATGTGAGGGCAACTAAAGCACAAATAAAAATGGTCAAGCAAGGAAAACTTTGATTTTAAAAATAAGTAGTAATCTGAATAATTAAGTCTATAATTAAATGGCGATAAGATTTAATATTTATTTCTCTACATATTTTTTTGGGTAAATTCAAAAAAAGATAACATTTGGTTTCACATTTTAAAAAAATGGAGTTTCTGGAAAAAATTTCCATAAAAATGTATATATTTTAAAAAATAAACAAACATTGATTTCCAATATTAAATTATGTCATGATAATATAGTATTTTATTCATTATAAAACGAAATTTTACCTGTTGGTTAATAAATATAATATACCAGTGAAAATTTTGAAATTTCTTTAAGAAGAATATATATTTTTTTAACTAAAAGATAATGATGGATTTAAAAAAAATATAGTAAAATGAAAATATTGGAAACATACTAATAAATTTCTATAAATAATATGAGAATGTTGAATTAATTACATCAATCTCTAAAACATTATTATTATTACAAAAAAGAGTATGCTTTATTCATTTTTCTTCTAATTATTTTAAACCACAAACTTTAAAAAAAAAAAAATTAAAAAATCCATTTGTAAAAGGGTAAAACAAACGTGTGTCGCGTGTTTTATTTATCCAATACTTTGCCGAATTCTCGTGCAAAAATATTTTATGTATTTTTGTGTGGCAAATGTCTTAGCCTAGTTGGTTAAGACATGAAGCTGTGATCCTAGAGGTTATAGGTTCGAGTCCACATTCGGGTGGGGTGGGGATAAGGTTTTCTTTTGTTATTATTGTAAGCCCAAATGAGGCAAATTTTTTTTTTTTTTTAAAAATATTTTATGTATTTTTCTGGGGAAATTATAGCAAAGACCGGGTCTTGAAGACCCTCCTCTCGCATGAATGACAAGTGTCCTAAAAGCTACCTTATTCTATTATTTTATTATATTTTAATAGTTTTTTTAGACACTTGTCATTCATACGTAAGGAGGATCCTCAAGACCCGATCCTTATTATAATTTCCCGTACAAGCTGCTAGTCACAAAAAAAGATGACTAATGATTGGGTCGAAACCGATTCACAAATATCAGTTACGCCAAGGATAATTGCTTAATTAAGTCGTCTCTTGTCCAAATATAAAGTGCCATTATTGTGCCCAAGTGTCCAAATCTGCTACGCCTATATAAACAACGCCTCCCTTTGGTATTTTGAATATGAAATTGCTGCTCATCTTTTGATTTGTACATTGAAAACATGGAAAGTGCGCCTCCTTATAGTAGCGGTAACAATTCACGAAAGAGGAGCTTTTCATTTTCTTGGAGCAATAGTAATGCTGCCCAAATGCTTGCCAACTCTTCTAGACATGAAGAAGATGACGAACAAGCCTTAAAATGGGCTGCTATTGAGAAGCTGCCGACCTATGACCGCTTGCGAAAAGGCCTTTTGAAAACATTAACCGACAGGGCTATCGAAATCGATGTGCATGATATCGGGTTTCAAGATCGAAAGAATTTGCTTGACAGATTGGTCAAAGTAGCTGAACAAGACAACAAGAAGTTCTTGCTGAAGCTCAAGGCCCGTATGGACAGGTAGGTACATAATTCGGGATTTTCGAAGTTCGGTTTTGTTCTGTTTTATCGGTGTTGTTTGTTTTCGGTGTTTCAGAGTTGCGATTGATATTCCGAAAATCGAAGTCCGGTTCGAGCATCTGACTGTTGAAGCACAAGCTCGTGAAGGAAGCAGGGCTTTACCTTCATTGTTTAACTTTTTTGCTAATATGCTTGAGGTAACTATTCCCAAATTAATGTATTATTCTTGTTTTACCATTTCTCCAATCCAATGTTATTAAAACCGGACCGGAGGTCGAACCGGTCGGTTTTCCGGTTCCCGATTTTTCTGGTCGAACCGACCGGTCCGGTACGGTTCGACCGGTCGAACCAAGAAAAATACAAAGAAAAGCATCGGACCGGACCAGCTTCTGGTTCCCGGTTTTTCCGGTCGAACCGGCCGGTCCGGTCCGGTTTTAATAACATTGCTCCAATCACTTCTCTTGTGAAACTACTTAAATGCCCTTTTCCTAAAGAAACAAATATTAATACCATTATAGCACCATTACTAGAGCCAGCATTTTTTACTAAGAATTTTGAGGTATAAAAACATTTTCACACGCTTCCTGTTACATGTGAGCTGATGGTCCAGATGATTAGGCTTTTACTATCATTACCTTTTTAACTTTATAACAAAAGTCGGATGGTACCCTTAACTTACAAAGGACCAAACATCCCTCTTAACTTAGCAAAAGCAAACCACTTATCCCCTTAACGTCACGTGTCAAAATTTGGTTGGTTTGACTTTCCAAAGATGTCATTTTCTCATTTTTTTCTCCTCAACTAGAAGTTGACACGTGATATTGAGGAAGTGAATAATACATTTTTACCAAGTCCGGGAGTTGACTGAAATTTTTATAAATTTAGGATGATATCCGAATTTTGTTACTAAGTCAAAGGAATTTTGATGTATTTAACTTTTTCATTCTATCAATATGAGGGAGTATGAAGGGTAATTTTTCCAATTCAAATAATAGGTCTTCTTTTATATTTACCATACCACAAACTTTTCATTGTGAGGCGAAAAGCCTATTGCATGCACCCATGTTTATCATTTAATTTTATTTTTTTTTAATAATTGATCGGTCATATATGTTGCAAATGACTAGGGGCAGTGCAGATGGGTAGCTGAGTGTGTAAATTGTCTCGCGCCAACTACCGGATGCCTATTAAAAAAATTTCCACTAGACATTTCTAACTGTATATGTCCTTTAATGTTGTGAACATATGCACGTAGGCCGCTTCTATTAGTTGGATTATGATTTTTTGAAGTTAGAAGTTTTATATGTTTAACCAATCTCAATCATCTACGATGTTTTAATAGTCAAGATGTTATGTATCATGAGGAAAACACAAAATGTAAATCTCAACAACAAATCTAACATTACAAGAAGATAAAGATTCCAAATCCTGGCATATGCGGGTTCTAGCGGGCATATGTTTCTACTAGAAATGTTCATGGACCGGGGTACCCGCGTAGCCAGGTCTCAGGCCTGAGCCTGCATTTATTGGTCGAGGTTGGATGGAAATTTTTTAAGAAAACACGGTCCAAAATCGAGTCTACTAAAACCCGAGGTTCAATGGATCGAGACTTTGTTTAAGCCTAGACCAACCTTTGAACCAATATATAATTATTTTATATAATATACATTTAATAATTATTTAGAATTTTTATATTTTACCATGTTTCACTTTGAAACTTAAATATAATAATTTATATTATGTTTTAAAACAATTCAATTAAATAAAAAAATTTATTTTACATATATTTAACTCATAGAAAATTTTAAAAAAATTTAGTATAAGTAATGGACCGCATTAACCTCATCAACCGAGCATGAATCCAACTGAGACTGAGCTTGACTTGATGCTTTTAAGGAACTAGACTCTATTATACATTTTGCAACTAATTTTCATTTAAAAATAAGAAATTAAAGGGCATATAAGTAAATTTACAGGGGCAATGTTAGAGATATGCGCGGGAAATAGCAATTCAGTTTGGTTGTTGAACAGGGTGTGCTGAGTTTTTTCCGTATCCTACCGAATCGAAAAAAACAATTGAATGTTCTCAAGGATGTGAGCGGAATCATCAAGCCATCAAGGTAACATTACACCGATCAAATCTCATTTTAATACCATATATTGGGGGGGTGTTTGAAACCTTTATTTTTTTAGAGGAATTTAATTCATTTTATGTAGAAATTTTATGAATCTTCCAGTAAAATAATTCAATTGAACTGAAATCCTTCAAAAATGTTAGAATCTTGTGGATTATGAACCGTTTCTGATTGTTCTTTTGTATGTAATTGGTTATTATAGATTGACACTACTTCTAGGTCCTCCGGGTTCTGGGAAGACGACACTGTTGTTGGCTTTGGCTGGAAAGCTTGATACTTCTCTAAAGGCAAGAATTTATTTGTGTTTTTCAATGATAAACTTATCATAATTGATTTGTTAGTTTTGAGGATTTTTTCAGCAGTTATCGGGTAGGGTGACTTACAATGGGCATGATTTGGATGAGTTTATACCCCAAAGAACAGCTGCTTATATCAGTCAACATGACATTCATATCCCAGAAATGACTGTAAGGGAAACTTTGGCATTTTCTGCTAAATGTCAAGGGGTTGGAACCCGTTATGGTTAGTTTAGGAATTAACTTTATTGCTGTCATGTTCTATGCTTGGCCTAAGCAAAAATCCCCAAAACTTCTTCTCTCCTATTGTTTTCTTATGCTATTTGCAGATTTGTTAGCAGAGCTATTGCGACGAGAGAAACACGCAAATGTCAATCCTGACCCTGATGTTGATGTCTACATGAAGGTAAGAAAAGCCAATACATTAAAAAATTTATTCACCAATTAAGTCAGGAACTTGACTTTCTTAGACCTAGGCCAAAGGCTTTTAGATAGATTAGAAGTAGTTTGATAAACATTGGTCTCATCCACATAAAAGAAGAAATTAAACATTTCGGTTTTGCTTGATTATATGTTGTGTTCTGTCAATATACCAAATGTTGTTACAGGCAGCAGCAGCCGAAGGTCAGGCGGCTGGTGTTATGACAGATTATGTGCTAAAGGTATAATATAATCAGATTCAGAAACTACCACAAAGATTAAGAACAAATTCATTTTAAGTATTTAGTGTCATTTCTGCAGGTTTTAGGATTGGATATCTGTGCAGATACCATTGTAGGGAATGAAATGCTGAGGGGTATTTCTGGAGGGCAAAAAAGGCGCGTTACGACCGGTAAGCCAAACCGAGAATACATCATTTCAACTATAAAAGAAGGATATTTCATTTTGGCATCATATTGAATTTGAAGGTGAAATGATTGTTGGACCAGCATCAGCAATGTTTATGGATGAGATATCTACTGGTTTGGATAGCTCCACAACTTTTCAGATTGTCAACTCACTCAAGCAATATGTTCAAATTCTTGAAGGGACTGCTTTCATTTCCCTTCTTCAACCGGATCCAGAGACTTATGATTTGTTTGATGACATTGTTCTCCTGTCTGATGGCTTGATAGTGTACCAGGGTCCTCGTGATCAAGTACTTGAGTTCTTTGAGTTCATGGGTTTCAAGTGTCCCGAGAGAAAAGGCATAGCGGATTTCTTGCAAGAAGTAAGCATCAAGAATTTTGAAGATCGAATGTTTCACGTGATGTAATATTGAAATGATAGGATTTGCAGGTGACATCAAAGAAAGATCAAAGGCATTATTGGGTCAGGAAAGATAAGCCATACAGTTTTGTGACAGTGAATGAATTTGCTAAGGCATTTCAGTCATTCCATGTCGGAAGGACAATCAGAGATGAACTTTCGAGCCCATTTGATAAGGCAGAAAGTCATCCAGCTGCTTTGACAAAGAACAATTATGGAGTCAATAAGAAGGAACTACTAAAAGTTTGCTTTTTCAGGGAATTCCTTCTTATGAAGAGAAACTCATTCTTCTACATATTTAAATTTTGTCAGGTAGGTACCTAACATCAATCTGGGTATGATTCAAATAGTAACTTGTTTATTGATAATGACGTTTTCTTTCTACTACTAGCTGACAATGTTGACTATCTTTACAATGACAACGTTTCTTCGGACTGAGATGCACCGAGATTCAGTATTAAATGGAGGACTCTATTCGGGAGCTCTATTCTACATTTCTCTCAAAGTAGCATTCAATGGCATGGGAGAACTTCCATTGACCGTTAATAAGCTTCCTGTGTTTTACAAGCAAAGAGACCTCAGATTTTTTCCTGCTTGGGCTTATGCTCTTCCCACATGGATCCTTACGATCCCAATCACATTTGTAGAAGTTGCAATTTTGACATTCATTTCTTACTATGTCATTGGATTTGATCCCAATGTTGGAAGGTAATTTAGAATCAACTGGAAGCTAAAGTTTCTTATTCAAATTCAAATGACCGTGTGCATTTTTGTACAGGTTGATAAAGCAATATCTGTTGTTGATTTTGCTTAACCAGATGGCGTCTGGATTTTTCCGATGCATGGCTGCAGTTGGTAGAAATATCATTGTAGCAAACACAATTGGCTGGTATATACTTATGTTGTTTGTCATCCTGGGTGGATTTGTCGTATCTCGAGGTATAACTACTAGAAATATTACTTAGTTTTGTTGAACAACGTATGGTGATTAATAGTACTTACTTTTTTGTTCATTGCTTTTATTTTTTATTAATGTCACAGATGATATAAAGAAGGGATGGATTTGGGGCTACTGGATATCCCCATTAATGTATGGGCAGAATGCACTTGTTGTTAATGAGTTCCTTGGACATAGTTGGAGTCACGTAAACTCTCAATAATAATTCATATCTACATTGATTTTCATTTTCATTATAATTATCCACTGATATTTTGAGTTTGATTCCTTATCAAAAGGTGCAACCAAACTCAATAGAACGATTAGGAATCGAATTCCTCAAATCTCGAGGGTACTTCACAGGAGCATATTGGTATTGGCTTGGAGTTGGGGCAGTGCTTGGATTCACAGTAGTCTACAATGTCTTCTATATTCTGGCTCTTACTTTTCTCAATGGTCGGTAATTTGTTTTCTTCTAATATATACTCAACCTTCCATGATTTTAAATTGTGTTTGTTTTTTAAATGTTATGCAGCTTTTGACAAGCCTCAAGCTAGTACATTTATTGAATCACAAGAACTAGAAACTGACCAGACAGCTAGATCTTCACCTAACAATAGCAAAAAAAGAATTGTTATACCTTTTGAACCACACTCTATGGCATTTGATGAAATTGTATACTCTGTTGACCTTACACAGGTATACCATATCCTGTTTCCAAGATAGAACTTTGATATGCAAGTATAATATTTTTTGGATTGTCTTGTGCAGGAAATGAGAAATGAGGGAGTTAATGAAGATAAACTGGTACTTTTGAATGGTATAACTGGAGCTTTTCGGCCTGGTGTTCTCACTGCTCTAATGGGTGTAAGTGGTGCTGGTAAAACCACCCTGATGGATGTTCTAGCCAGTCGTAAAACTGGTGGTTACATCAAGGGAAACATTATGATTTCTGGGTACACGAAAAAGCAAGAAACATTTGCACGAATTTCTGGATACTGTGAGCAGAATGATATTCACTCTCCATATATTACAGTTTATGAATCACTAGTCTTTTCAGCTTGGCTTCGTCTGCCTTCTCAAGTAGACGCCAAAACCAAAGAGGTAAAATCATGAGAACAAAAAGTCCTTGGAAGAAGAAAATACAATTTAGTTTAAGTTCATGTATTAATAATGCTGCAGATGTTCATAGAGGAGGTGATGGAGCATGTGGAGTTGAATCCAATAAGGGAATCAATTGTCGGGTTGCCAGGTGTCAGTGGTTTATCAACTGAGCAACGAAAGCGCCTTACTATTGCAGTTGAGCTAGTTGCAAACCCGTCGATCATTTTTATGGACGAGCCAACTTCAGGACTAGATGCAAGAGCTGCTGCAATTGTCATGAGAACTGTTAGGAACACTGTGGATACTGGAAGAACAGTTGTTTGCACCATTCATCAACCGAGCATTGATATATTTGAAGCATTTGATGAGGTCAGAAACGTTAATTCGAAAATAAGATTTAGTCATATTTTGGTTATCCGAAAATGTATTATCACCTGCTAACCTGACTTACTTATCAGTTGTTCCTCCTTAAAAGAGGTGGCAAAGAAATCTATGTCGGACCATTAGGCCGCCATTCTTGCCATCTAATTAATTATTTTGAGGTATGCTCTTATGGATTTTACACCTAACAAAACAGCTGAAATGCGTTCAAAGTTAGCATTATTTTAACAAAATTTCTAAAAATGAAGGGAATTGAAGGTGTAAGCAAAATAAAAGATGGATATAATCCAGCAACATGGATGTTAGAAGTTAGTAGTTCAGCACAAGAAGCAGTTTTGGGGGTTGATTTTTCTGACATCTACAAAAACTCAGAATTATACCGGTGAACTTATCAGTTTAATAGAAGTACTTGTTTCCTTTCATAAGCTCAGTTTTGTGTTGTAAGAATAATGTGAGACAATATTTGTAGGATGAACAAAGCACTTGTTGCGGACTTTAGCAATCCATCTCCTGGCTCAAAGGACCTCCATTTCTCCAGTCAATATTCACTGTCCATTTTTGGCCAATTTTTGGCATGCTTATGGAAACAACATCTCTCTTATTGGAGAAATCCGCCCTACAATGCTGTGAGATTTATATTCACAATTTTTACGAGTTTGTTCTTTGGAACAATGTTCTTGAATACCAAATTGTAAGCTCCATGTCTTGAACCACTAATGCAACAAAAATACCAATATATGATATGACATCCAACTTTCTTTGTTTTAATTTCATTTTCATTCGAAAATATTCCAGAACTAAGGAACAAGATCTTTTTAATGCATTGAGTTCATTGGGCACTGCGGTTTTATTCCTTGGGATCCACAATGCATCATCTGCGCAGCCTATAGTAGCAGTTGAACGAACAGTATTCTATAGAGAAAAAGGCGCTGGCATGTATTCTGCATTTCCATTTGCCTTTGCACAGGTAAACTACTGTCAGGTAGTGCAAAAAAATGTAGATCTGGATCTTATTTATCTGATCTTTTTGGTGCAGGTTGTGATTGAGATTCCATATATTTTAGTGCAATCTGTAGTATATGGTTTGATTGTGTATGCAATGAGTGGATATGAATGGAGTGCAGCAAAGTTCTTTTGGTATCTGTATTTCCTGTACTTCACACTGCTCTATTTCACCTTCTATGGCATGATGGTTGTAGCTGTGTCACCTAATCACCAAATCGCGACCATAATTTCTACCGCATTTTATGCACTGTGGAATCTATTTTCTGGTTTTATAATTCCGAGACCTGTAAGTTCTTGGAGCGCTCTCAATTCGAATTGTTATTATGATGATTAAAAATGATCTTCGGTGACCAAAAACATGCTTTTGCTGACAAAAACTTGTTTTTCTCATCAGTGAAGATTGTTTTTTAACTGTCAGTAAATGCTGAATTTCTTGTAGTGCATGTTGTAGTTTTTAAGTACCTCAATGTTTTGATGTTAAAGAAGAGATTGTTGCTTGTGCAGAGAACACCAGTGTGGTGGAGATGGTACTGCTGGATAAATCCGCTGGCTTGGACATTGTATGGATTGATAGCTTCACAATTTGGAGATGTTAAGGTGAAACTTGAAAGTGGTACTGTAGTAGAAGAGTTTGTGACGGATTACTTCGGTTTCAAGCATGATTTTGTTGGAGTAGTTGCAGTCATTATTCTTGGATTTGTGATAGTTTTCATTTTTACTTTTGCATTTGCCATAAAAAGTTTTGATTTCCAAAGGCGATAAACAAGAACTCTCCTCTTGCTTATAAGTTGTGAGAGTATTTTATATATATTATTGTCTCTTGTGCTGAAGGATTGATTAAGTAAAATATACTAGTTATGCATTAAACTGATTGCTATATATATCGAACTCATCAATTGATCAATCGGAGGTTTCGCTCTAATTTCAAACACTGTCACTGTTGTGGCAAATTTATTGTTAGGCGGATATCAGTATTCATATTTCTTCCTTATGTATATGATCATATAAGAGCTAGCTCCCATCCTATGCTAATGTATAAGAGTCTGTCTGAAATTGAGAATAAAGATTAAGGCCTTGATTTGAAAAAATAACATGGAAATATTCTGGTCACGTTGATATTAGTGTAAATAGTTGACTTAGTCTTAACCAATGTTATCAATACTCTGCCGTACCACCTGGTTTTAGCGGTAAAACAATGTACCATTTATGACTCAATTACGGTTTACTAAAAATAGTATAATGTGAGCACGGCTGTACGGTCTCGTGATGAATTGATATCTTTCTACATGAACTGACGTTATGGAAACCCTAGCCCATTATGGAAACCTATAAACCTACAACAAGTGTCGATTGACACTTCTCACAGCACTTGATCGACGAATGTTGAAATTCTATAAATAGTTCACGATCTAAGCCATTTCTAATCCTTTTTTAAAATTTCGAAATCTATTTGAACTTCCGTCCAAATCGTTTTCGAAACGCTCAAAAACCCCTTTCTGAAACCTTAACTATACCAAGTATAGTTTCCACCCATTAGGCTACATTAGCCTGTTATACCCGAAACACTACCCTTACATCACTAGTTTTGAAGCCCTGTAGACATAGAATTTTCAAGGTTCTGATCCTACAAAAAGTTAGCAACAATTTTGCTCTAGTCATTGCTGGGCCCTTGGAATCATCCTGGAACGAAAGGAGGGTGACATGAAAGCCAATTATACCTTCCAGCATCTATAAAAGCATGTTTTCGAAATCATGAATACTAATCCTGCAGAGATAATGTAGTCCAATGAAGATACTAGAATCTCTACTAGCATATCCTAATGAGGTTATGCAGGAGTTATCTCTTTATATTATCGATATACGTATTTAATTAAGGTTATTTTATTTATTCAAAATTTTGGTTTTTCCAAATGGAATATCTTTAAAGTTTAAATATAATTTTCTCAATTAAAACAATGATTAACTATTTCGACCGGTCCTGAATCTTTACAAGTTTAGGAGTTCTACCCGGATCAGTTATACCAAAATTTTTCAGTTGAGTTGATCAGGGTAACGACTTTTATTCTTTTTAAAAGTAATCTTATGCCTCTCTTATGTTTCCATTATAAATTTTACATTATAAAAATGATTAGTTCTTGGCGGGTTCCGCACAGTCCACGTTGTCTCAGAAATGTATCTATTATTGTACAAAGCATGAGCAATATAACAAGCATCCATCATCATGTAAATAACGGAACGGCTTCCCGCATAAAAACTTGGAAACAAATCCACCATTGTTCGAAAAACGTCGTCTGCTCATTGTGACAACTCCTCCGGTGACAATATTTTTTTAGAATTAGCTTTGTAAAAACTAGTTCTCAAAATGGATGAAATAATGAAAGTTATTAGGTTAAAGCTACAAAGTATTAGCAATGCAATAATTTTCGTTTCATTCTCTAACCAGATTATGAAAAAGCGACAAAGTATTAGCTAGTATCATGATTCATAGACATCAGAATCTCATTATCTAGACTAAATTTCACAACTAACACCTAAATACTTTCTCCTCGTATTCCTCATATATACTAGGACAAGTATAAATGTTTTTTTTTTCATACGAGGGCAAGTATAAACATACAAGTCAATAATAAATTTTCACACAAAGATTACTAAAAAAACCTAGCCGGTTCTCTAAATTTGGATACCAAATTTAGAGAACGTTTCCATGGATCTTGATCACTTGATTGAAAATCAATGAATCAGTATCAGATTGAATATTGAAAATGTACCTACACATTGATTTTAATCCGATGGCTAAATTTAGATTCCTAATACAGAGAATCCTTTTCGTAAAAAATGTAAATCGTGTACTATGAACTTGCAAAAAAGTGTGGCTAACCAATAAGTACAAACACAATTTTTTTCGAGGAAAGAAAACTTTCAATTGATAGAACCCAGCTTCAATATTTGCACAAACATAGCTAAACTAGCAAGAATCCCTTCAGCCACGTCCCCGAGCCCAGTGGCAAGACACAGTGATCCAGCAACTCCTGTAGCCGGGGTAGCGTTATCGTTGGTAAACCTGCTCGCGGAATGTCTGTCCCTGTAGTATGAGCGTTACATAATGGCCTACAAGAGAAGAATACCCAGCCATCACTACCCAAAACTTCATGTCATTCATATCAGTGAATTCATTAAAAAAATCCTAACACATTAAACTCTTAAGGGCTTAATATGCATGAACTTGTCCTAAAAAGCCTACTACCTATTGAACTTTTAAAGTAACCGCGTAACTTCCTCAACTTTAAAAAAGATACAATTGTGCTCCCTAAGCGTTCCGTATCAATTTTTTTGATTGGTTTTACTTTTCAAAAATTATTATTTTTCAGATTTTCTCTCTCCAATGAGGAGGTGCCACATGATTTTAAGAGAACATATTTTTTGAAAGTTGAGAAACATACCGGTCACTTTAAAAGAGAATACCTATATTATCCATTGTTTTGCTCCTTTTTGGCACTTAACCATTCCTTCGCTATTTTAGCCATTTCGGTCAGTATTGAGCTGTTTTTCAATCCGTATGCACTTTTATACTTCCTAATCGATTTATCCTGAGATTGTGAACATAATTAGATGCAAGTATCTCCATTTTGTATGGACAAAACGGTGTGGCTTTATTAATTAAATTACCTTGTTGATATTTATAATTTCTCCTTGTACCATACCCGTCGTTCACTTGTACTATTTATAATTAAAATTTGAAAAAGAAATTGTGTTTTGCAAAACTAATAGTGGATATAATTAAGTATCGAGTGTTAAACAAATATTTACTACTGAGTACTGAAGTTTATGATAATTACAAATTGTGTACCTTATATTACAGGACGAACTCGCTAATAAAAAATCATCCTTTTGCTCTAACAGTTAAACTCACTTATCAATTAGACATGTACAATCAATTCATCACTTGAATTAGCATGATGACTTGGGGATGAATCAAATTGTGCTCCTTCACTTGATTCCGCATTATGACTCGGCGATGACTCGAAATGTCCAATGTATTTATTCGATTCGATAAGCATCAACACAGCTTCTCGCATCGACGGTCGATCAAAAGGAGACATACTTGTGCAAAGCAAAGCAATTTTCATCACAGTGATCATGTGAGAGACTGTATTATCATCTTCAAGGTCGAGTCGATGATCGAGCATTCCAGGCGACAAATTGTGCTCATGAATGTAATTTCTCACCCAGCTTACTAAATCCCCGCCTTGCTCTAAAGGCTGCACTGGCGTTCTTCCTGTCAGCAACTCGAGAAGGACAACTCCATAGCTGTATATGTCGCATTTTTCAGTCACTTTCATCGTGTAAGCATACTCTGCAATCACATAATCAACATTAGCAATCTAAAGGTAGGGCTAGGCCGAACATTTCGAAAGCCCCGGGTGAAATAAAAGGAATGAGCCCCTTTGGTTAAATTAGTAAATTCGAAATATATTCTAATAAAGATTAAACAAAAGAAATATCATTTTTAGTTATGAATTTAATGCTCAGGTCCGGTCCTATCTAGAGGTAATATGTAATGAAACATGAATTATGAATGAGGCCTTACCAGGAGCAATGTAGCCATAAGAACCAGCAACTGCAGACATCGATTTAGACTGTGGCATGTCGATCACTTTCGCTAACCCGAAATCTCCAACATGAGCTTCGTACTTGTCGTCAAGCAAAATGTTATTCGACTTAATGTCGCGATGAAAAATCCGAGGCTTGCAATCATGATGGAGATAAGCAAGGCCTTGAGCCGATCCAAGGGCAATCTTGAATCTCGTGGGCCAATCGAGGCCACATGATGATGATCCTCCTCCATGAAGCAATTCTCCCAAACTACCTTTTGCCATGTACTCATATAGAAGTAGATTCGAGCCTTGGTGGTAACAAAAACCATATAATTTGACGATGTTTCGATGCCTAATCTTGCCTAGAGTCAAAATTTCGGCTCGAAAACTGTTGTCAATGGTGCTTCCTTCCCGATTTGACGCTAGCCTTTTAACTGCAATGGTTCGACCACAAGGTAAGACCGCTCTATATACGGTTCCACAACCTCCTCTTCCTATAATGAAGTTGTCATTGAAGCTTTCGGTAGCCGAAACAAGGTCCTGGAAGGTAAAACCTTCCCTTGGAGAAAAGTAAATGTCAGAAATTGGAGAGGAAAACGGCTTGTCTTCCAATGGAGCGACTAATTCAATGGGACGTCTCATGAAGTAGACGATAACCGCGATTAAAATGAGCGAAATCCCGCCAATAACAGCTGCAATGATAGCAATGATTTTATGTAAACCAGCGCCTGAAGCTTGAGGATCGGCAGAAGGATAAAACAATGGAGGTTGACTGCAGTTCACTAGAGGTCCACCACAAAGCCCTCGATTTCCAAGAAAACTGCTGTTGTTTGTTGTTAGAAAGAGGGGCAAGGAGGGCAATGGCCCTGTCAAGTCATTGTAAGAGAAGTTGCATCCAAGTAAGCTCGAAAGATTCCTTAAAGATCCTGGAATTTCACCACTCAAATGGTTGTTGTTTAGAAAAAGAGATTCCAGCAACACGAGATTCCCGAGATTGTCCGGTATTGACCCAGAAAGATTGTTGTAGCTGAGGTTTAAAGCGATTTGCAAGCTTGAAAGTTGACCCACCTCAGCTGGGATCGAACTCGAAAATAAGTTGCCTCCCATTTGAAGCTCAGTTAGGCGGCTTAAGTTTCCCACCTCTTGAGGAATGAAACCCGAAATTCGGTTGTCTGAAAGCTTGAGAAGCTCTAATTGGTAAAGCCCTCCAATCTCACTTGGCAAAGAACCAGTGAAATTGTTTCGGCTAAGATCTAGCCTTTGAAGCATATTGCAGCTGAAGATCTCAGGAGGGATTTCTCCACTTAACAAGTTGGTCGAGACGTTAAAGATCACCAACTGAGAAAGATTACCGATTTCTTTCGGCAATTCACCAATAAAGTAGTTATTCGAAAGATGCAGCCTTTTCAAACAGCGGCAGGTTCCAATCCCAGGAGGAATATGACCAGTAAACCTGTTCTGCTCCAAGTCAAGACTCGAAAGATTCTCCCTTTTGCACAAATCGGTTGGGAAACTCCCGATAAGTTTGTTTTCGGCTAGGTAAAGTTGCGCCAAATTCTTGCAGTTAACAAGACTGGTTGGGATATAACCAGTAAGCTTATTCGATCCAACATTCAAGAAAAACAGGTTCCCATTTCTGCAAAGATATGGCGGAATTCCTCCCGTTAGATAGTTGTTCGACAAATCAACCACCCAAAGCTTTCCATAGACCCCGAGCCTCTGTGGAATTTTACCTTGCAACGAGTTGTTAAAGAGTTGCAACATGATTAACTGCTTTAAGTACTGGAACCCAACAGGAATTGTACCAGTGAGATTATTTATCGAAAGATCGACTCTTGACAAGTTAACCAAACTAGTCAGCTCATTCGGGATCGAACCTGTTAGCTTGTTTTCGAAAAGATAAAGCAAATACAATCCGGGTATTTTCGCCAACTCGACTGGTATTTCTCCACTCAACATGTTCTCAGAGAAATCAATCTCTAAGCAAGAAGACAGATTCCCAATTTCTTTCGGGATGCTGCCATTCAAATGGTTTCTATAGAGGTACAGTTTCTGAAGAAAAACAAGCTCTCCAAGCTCTTTCGGGATAGACCCGAAAAGATTGTTGTCATAGAGAGCAAGAGTAACTAAATTAGTACAATTGCTCAGCTGTTTCGGGATAAAACCCGAAAGTTGATTACTCCACAACACTAAATCCTGCAAGTTTTTGAGCATTCCGAATTCTCGGGGAATTTCTCCGGTTAACTGATTCTGTGCAAGGCCAAGAACCTGCAAATTCTCACAGCCACCAATTTCAGGAGGGAAACTTCCTGAGATCAAATTTTGCCCAGCTCGAAAAACGGTGAGGTTTTTCAAATTGCCAAAAGAAGCAGGCAATGATCCAGAGATTTTATTACTAAAAGCAATCAACTGAGACAGAGACAAAAGGTCACCAATTTGATCGGGAAAAGTGCCTGAAATCCTATTGTTGGAGATATTAAAAACTCTCAAAGAGGACAGTTTGACCAATTCAGCAGGAATTTGACCTTCGAATTGGTTATTGTTCAAACGAAGAATTTCAAGATTAGAACAATTCCCAATTTCATTTGGGATTTTACTAGACAACCCATTAAAAGAAAGATCAAAATACACCAAATTAAGTAATCCGCCTATACTAGGAGATATAGAACCGGAGAGATTCCTTTTGCTGAGATCAAGAGAATAAACCAGTGGACTATTGGAATAATAATCATTAGTGCAATTAACTCCCATCCAATAACAAGGAGTTGAATCATTAGGATTCCAATTAATTAGATGATTAGAGGGATCAAGCAATTTGGACTTAATTTCTAGAAGCAATTGACCCTCGGTATTAAGCCCTAAACATTGATTAACTAAAAGGGGAATAACAAGAGCAAATAGAAAAATTGAAACTGACCCAAATGACATTCTCTTCCCCATCTTGATTAAACTAATAAGAACCCAACAAATTAGCCAGAATGAATGAAGCAAAGGACACTTGCATACCTCCAACCAAACAGAGAAACCCCAAGTGAGTAAGGAGAAAGAAAAATGGAATATTTTAAGGGAATTTGGAGATGGGTAAAAGGTCTTAAAAGGAAAGAATGGAGACAAATGTCAACTAGTTGTAATGAACTCAAAGAATAACAAGAAAGTGAGGGTTTTAATTCTGTCATATTTGCAATGATTAAGAATTGGAAAGTAAAACCCAAAAATGAATTGAATTCGGAATGAAAATGTGTGAGTCTAAAAAACACAATAAATGAATAAAATAAAGAGAAAGCAAGAGATGTGGCCGACAAAGCATGTTAAAATTCATCTCCCAACCTTACTCCATTTCTCAAATATTTTAGTGCTTCTTATCAAAAAGTTTATCTTTTTCCCTCCGTGAAGCTTTTACCCATATTTAATTTTGGATTCTATTCAAGCCTAATTCTTGAAATAATTATATTAAATTTCCTTTTTTATAAAAATATAAATCTGATGACTTCATTTGAATTGCTTTGAATTTTCAAAAAAAAAAAAAATAATTGAAATCGGAAATGTGGCTTCTAAAAAATTTAGAATATATGAAAATTGTGGTTAAACAACTATATAATTATAACAAAAGAGTATATTAAATAAATGTATGAATTAGATATTCGATTGTGCAGTTTTATTCTTTTATAAATTTAATAACAACACAATAATTAGAAGAAACATGATTGTAGATTACAAGACTGCAGATTGTTTGTTCATAATATTAATTGAGGTTTTGAAGATCAGTATTATGAAAATTGACTAGAATTTTCTAATATTATGAAACAAGTTTTCAACTTCTTTATAGTAAACCCTTTCTACTCAAGCTTTCTAAGTTTCGGCTTCTTAAAATAAAATGAATACATGAAGGACTTGTTTGGTTGGCGGAATGACTATTCCATGGAATAGGAGAAAAATGAATGGAAAAATGTAGAGTATTGCATAGAATTCTTAAACGGATGGAATAACTATTCCTAACTATCATATACAGTAGAACCTCGATAAATGAATGTTCGATAAATGAATAACCTCGTCTAATGAATAAATTTCTTCGGTCCCAACTTGGTTCAATGAGCTTAACGAATAACCTCGCTTAATGCATTAACGAATAAATACAAATGAA
>CAOJBI011022609.1:0-11689 GCA_948277035.1 Euphorbia corollata | reverse complement strand
AGTAATTTAATTACCGCACAATTCACCATAATCTGTTAGCGGACTCGCTACGTTTCGTGGTGGTTTATTTATTGCAAATAAATGTAATTTGTGACAAAGTCATGTAATAATAAAAGCCAAAATCCCCAAACCCTGGGGAAGTGCTTACTAACAACTAACATTTAAATACCGCAACTAACCCGCTGATATATATAAACTTTTGTATAGGAAATAATTGCGATATATCTCTATTATTTTATTTTTGTACAAAAATAAAAACCGGACTTAGGAATATTTTCTCATTTTGAAATAAATTCACGGAATATCTCATATCTTGAATCAACTGTAAAAAGTAACTATTTTGCCCTTACCCAGAATCTCTCTTTGTATATAAATTTATAAAAAATAAATTTTTATACGTTAATTTCTTGGTAGAGCTGAACCAGGTGGTGACTCTGAGTTTTTAAATGAAGTTTTAAACCTTGTTTTTACTTCAAACCAAAATATGTGATGTTGTCTTCTCGCATAACAACCCAAGAGACATTTTCAGTGGAAATTTATCACATAATATTTTTACCATGAAATTTCACAATCGGCTTTCGACGAATCATATTTTTATCACACAACCTCGCGCACGATCTCAGGATCAGGCAACAATCGAAACGACACGCCTCCGCAAAAAGGCATTGAGCCCCGCAGTCGGCCCTCGCGCTCGCGTTCCCCCTGCCCGCTCATACTAATCAAATCAATCAAGCCAGGAAGACTCACCGCGAGCACCTACAGAGAAGATTTGAACTTCTCAATTCTGTTCATGGTGCATTGATCTAGTACCCAGTACATGTGAGCCAAGGCGGCCCGACCCCAAGCAAGCTCATCAAACCTATGAATATCGACCAAGCTCAGTAGGATATTAAGGTTAATATCAGACCGCCCGTTCGGAAAGTAGAACTAAGATAAGGTGGCGACTATGAAAGCCTGGGCCTCTCAGGCGACTGATCGACCAGCTCCACGCCCCTGCATCCAAAAGTCCATCAGCTGCTCACAAGAGACAGAACTCCTAGTGGTACCTAAAAAACCAATCAATGCCTCAATCGCCACTCTATCGAACCGATAATAGGAGAAGGTAGCATTGAACTCGATCACGATACCGGCGAATGGCAACCCGATGATAGCACAGTAGCCGAGAGGAGTGATGGTGAACTCCTCGCAAGAGTAGTGGAAGGTGTGGGTAGTGTCGGACCAACGGCTCAGCAAGGCAGACACGAGATCCTTCTTCAGATAAGGATACCCATGTGAACGCTTATACACCAGATTCCCAACCATAGTGTTGACATGAGTGTCGTCGACAATGGCCGGGGCACCTGGAGATAAGACTCTATACCATTTGTTCACATGATGTACACTACCTCCGTTATGATAAATCACTTGCATTTAGAAATTCACATTTCATGCATAAATATATCTGATAACTCCAGTGGTTATCAGAACCAACAAGCATAAGAAAATTTTTAAACACATGTATCCCCAGCACGTCATTTATTAATTCCCCAGCAAGGGTATTTATAAAATAAAACATGCATACATCCCCAGCGGAGCATAGTTTTGAAAATAAAACACGTGATAGTTTTTTAAAACTAATCCCCAGCAGTCAAAATAAGCATGCATTTGAAAGCAAATTTTCTAAAAATTAATTCCGTGACATGGAATAATTTTTTGAAGCTGATCTATGGCACGGAGTAATTTTCTAAATTAAGTATGTGACCTACGATGATTTTTGGGAACAATTTCCTATTAAAATTAATTTTCTAAAAATTAATTTCATGGCATACAATTTTTAAAATTATTTTAAGTCACAAAATAATTTTTCACAAATTTAATAAGCCTACGCAAATTTTTAACAGCTAATCAGGCAGTTAAATAAATTCTACGACATGCATAAGGATATTTTCTAAAAATTCCACGACATTCATAAGTTTTGAAAGCATAAAACAAGCATTTTAAAACAAATAAAAAAGAAAAGAGAGCTAAACAGGTTGCGAGACAGCTGTCCCGCCAGGTTTAGAGCCTCCGGGATCGGTGTATAAGGCCCAATCGAGTGGTATGTCTAGTTGGGAGGCATACTGTAGAGACTCTCCACCGGCACGAGAGGAATGGAGACCGCGACTCCATCAATGTAGACCATCTGAGGAGTGACAGTGACAGCTAGAAGCCCGACTCGGGCGTTGTAGAGCTTATACCACATGCTAACCCCGAAGAACCGGAGCAGCAGGGGCATGACTGGGAAGAGAAAAAGCGAAAACATCATCACAAAAGCTGAAAATTCTAGAGAGATAAAGCTAGAGAGAGAAGAAGAGGTGTGAAAAATGAGGGGGGTGAAGCTCTTTATATAGAGCTTGGTAATTAGCCCCGCGGCTAATTACCTACCCCACGTGGCGCGCATGCAGCGTGCCACGCTGAGGGTGTAACGGTCACAAATGTGACCGTTACACCTAGGGAATTGGCCCTGCGGCCAATTACCGGGGTAAAATGGTAATTTTACCATTTTACCCCACTTTTCAATATTTTATGCATTTTCAACCGAGCGGACCAGAAAATATTCTGAAACACGCACCAGCATGCTTTTCACTCATCAAAAAATTTTCAAAATTTTCAAAATTAATATTCTCGGCCCCACGCCAATTCCAAAATAATTTCTAATTGAAATATCTTTGCCCTCGTTAACATTTTAATTGAAGGGGAAAAATATTTTGTTTCAAAACTCGTCAATTAAAATATCAACTCATGCATTCACTCAATGTTTTACGGTTTCTTTCGCATACTAGTGAATTTTTCCTATGGATCAAAATTCCTATATGCGAGGGGCAAACTGTTAGTACGGTACGCTCGACCCGATGAGGAAATTAACCGACTTCACATCACAGGAATGACAAGAGCCGCACGAGCTGAATTGTCGTATTTATCCACCAGTCAAAAATCCGAAAAAACACTAAAAATCGCGTCCGATTTCTCAAAATGGACCGAAAACTCCGAAAAAAATTAAAACCCAGTCGAACCGGGCCCCGCCTAACCCTAGATTTCCCTGATTTGGGGGATTTTTGTCCCCCTAGGTAAATAGCCCGCGGGCTATTTACCTATGGGGTAGCATCCCCCAAAATCCGGGAAGCTAGGGGAGCTACCCCTAGGTGGTAAATAGCTTGCGGGCTATTTACCTATGTAAATAGCCCTAGGGCTATTTACCACCCTACTATAAATGGAAGTGCTCCCCATTTCCAAAAAAAAAGTTCGGATTTCCGGTTTTCCCCGAGCAAAACCCATCCGTTCTCGGCTTAAAACACGTCGAAACTCTGCCAAATTCAAATCTCTTGATCCAAATCTCTCAAGAATCGATTTAAGTCAAGTTTTCCACGGAAATTCTCGACTTAAACTCGATAAAACTCATCTCAAATCAGTTTTACTCGTGATTATAGCCATAACTCAAGTCAAAACGCTCTCAAATCATCACAAACACATACAAACCCTTTTTCAATTCAACTTTTCTCAAAGTTTCCCGTCAAATCAACGGTAATTTGGTCCCGCACCGGCTCTCACATCATCTTGGACAAGCGAAAAGGTAAATGAGGGTATTGGCTATGCGCCTTAAACTTTATTTACATTACTTTATTCGTTTTCATTGCATGCTTGGGGTAAAGAGCCATTGGTGCTGCTTTACCATTTATTTTCAATAAATTGCATTAATATGTGAAAATGAGTTTGCAGGTGAAGACCGGATACCCTGAAATAGGGGAAAATCTGTCCGAATTACTATGGGAAATCCCAAGTAGCGCCGTTGCTCTGCCGAAATTCCGGCTAGTTTTTACCGATTTGCTAAGCTGTCGTAATGCCAAAATTATCATAAAAAGTCATAATTCTCAATTTTTGAATAAAATTAGTAACCATTATATCCGAACTCAGAATCTCTTTTCAGGTATAGAATCCTATCACGAATCAGTATATCACAATTCCCGGTGGAGCTGAACCGGGTGGCGACTCTTTTTCTCAATAAAATAGGGTTTTAACTTTATTTTACTATTCTTACCATTTTAAAAGAAAATGGAATTGAAAACGGTTTTCTCTTTAATAAAAATCATTCCCCAGAGAGCGCAAGACTCTTATTTTCAAAACCGAAACCCGGGCGAATTCGTGCCTCGCGCAGTTCGACCCCGTTCTACAACTTTTCAAACCTTCACGGGAAGGGACCGCCCGCTCACAATAAGAAAATGTGATTTTCAAAATATTTATTTCTTAGAAAATCTATGCATGATAAATGCGTTATTGAAAGTCAATCACGGTCCGTCTATTAAAACAAAACCAAAATTAAATTAAAACATTTACAAATGAAAGAAAATGAAAGAAAGATAAAAAGAAAAGAAACAAGTGGGCTGCCAGGCTAGGCTGGAATTGGGCCCAGCCTAGTAAGTAGTTGATCAGTTACTTACTGATTCTGCAATTTAAATTGCAAAATCGGGCAGCAGCTCTTCGCACCCCTAAAACCTAACTTTCTGTGATTTTCTTCCCTTTTTCTACCCTCAATCTGCAATTTCGAGTTTTTATCCATCTCCAACAATGATTTATCTTTTATTCTTTCCTTTCTTCTCGATTTTGCTCCAATTTTGCAAGATCGCTATGTGGTTTAAACTTTTCAATGTCCAATTTCCTCATCAAACCATTCAACCCAACCGTTTGTTGTTGACATCGACGGGGAGTTGGTTACAATCCCTCATATCAGTTCAAGTGAGCAATTTTGACTTCCGGCAAATCGGAGTTACTATAGGCTTCCCGAAACAGCGACGGGACTTCCAGCGGTTTTTCAAAATGGTGAACACCTCTCTCGAAAGCTTGTAAGTGCCTAGACCAGTTCTATTTACGTATGTGATGTCAAAATCGTGCCTAGGATTGATTAAAATTGAGAATTCATCGATTTTACAATTTTTGGTATTTTTGAATTTTTGATGAAATTTGATGAATTTAGGGTGAAATTGAATGAATTTGTATGTTGAATTGATGTGTTTATGAATGTCTCCCGAAATTTCGAATGAAAGTTTGGATATTTAGGGAATGAGGTCTCGGTTTGGACAGAATTTAGAAACTGCATTCTGTCGCAGTAAATGGTGGTTCGACCATTTATGGTCGGTTGACCATTTACTAGGTAGAATGCAAATTCTGCATTCTGCCATTGTTAACCCCCTTTTTTTCATTTAATTTTTAAATAAATCCTATAAATTATATATTATAATTTGACAAATATTTGCTTGATAAATGATGATTTCTTCTATTGCAAAAATTTATGAATAATCCGTAATGTCTATGCATGAAATTTTTTAGATCACGAAACATCGCCCTAGAAATGTTCGGTATGCCCATATCTTGTACCAAGATCTTTCTACAGGTGCTAAGGAGTTTATCAACACCACTTTTGGCAGTATACTCCTGAGAAATGTTGAATATAACTGCAAACATGGTCACCCTCGTTTGAGAAACTCCATTGTTTCTCCTCTTTAGAGTCGATGGTCCGACACGACCCACATCTTTCACCTTAATTGTGGGGAATTTACCATCACTCCTGTGAACTTTTATGCTATTACAGGGTTGCCTTTCCATGGCAAGAATATTCGATTCAACTGTGCCTTATCTCTTCTTCCGTATGACTTGACATTGATTACGAGGCTTATCGGTTATTCTAGAATTCTTGGCAAGTACCGAGTCTCATGTGATGGTTTGATGAAGTTATGGATGAGAGCAGATAGGCTTGCTAATTTTACTATTCGACAGGAAATTCGGGCCTTCCTGGTTTATACTCTTTCTCAGTATTTCTTCACGACTAGGAGTTCTGCAACAAATTTGAAAATCCTTCCCAATTTGATAGACTTAGAGAGCTTTAATGGGATGGCTTGGGGAAGAGCAGCTCTTGGGCAGCTATACTGAGCTTTGGATCAATGTGCTAGGAAGCATATTTATGAGTTCAAGGGAGCTCTGGTCGTTCTTATGGTAAAAATTCTTAAATTTTATTTCCATTTCACTTTTAATCATTTTTTTCTTTTCAAAAACTGACGTATTTGTTTTTGTTTTGTAGATTTGGTTCTTTTCTACCAGCATAGCTAGGAAGCCGAGATTGGGATGATCGAGAGAGTTCTCTACATTTCCAAAATTTTCCCATTTTTATTGAAAATGGGAGGATGAAGGCGTGGATCACATCATGTATTATCGTCGTAGTCTTGGCCATGCTGATGTAATCTTCATAATATTTCCATTTGGAACAAATTTGATGTTAACAATGAATCTTTCTGACTTGCAATTTCATGATTGTAGATCATACAGTCACCTTGGGGACTTGAGGGATCATGGACTGAGACTATGATTCACGCTCTATCATTTGTGCACAGGTGATTTTTTATCGAGTGCCCTCAATCTGTCGAGTGGTACCTTAGAGAGAGCATCATTGGTTGTGACTTGCCTATCAACCATCGACTAGTGCATCCACTAGTTCCTTCTTGGGTGTCCATACCTCATACCGCTCCAGATCATGATGCCTTATTTGGCGATGGTGTTCCCCAGGGACTTGATAGACCTCGAGGTGCTTATTTTGATTTCTACCAGACTTAGCTGTTGGTTTGGCCCCCAATGGATCCCATTCCTTTAGATATGCCCCTTGAGAAGGGTAATGATGATGATGATAATGATGGTGACGATGATGGTGACACTGCGCCTTTTGAAGGTCTTACTAGAGAGGCTTCCTCATGGAGAGGACATGTAAAAATTCTGACTTTTCTTTCTTTTTTTTATTTCAATGCTGATGTGTTTTGAAATTTAACTGTATATTTTTCAGGGAAGTCCATAAGCTGGGAGGAAGAAAGGTAGGATTGGTACTCATACCTCAAGATCCTCTTCTACTTCAGGTGCTCCGGTTCACATGGTGATAGGCCATCGAGTCTATAGAGGAGATTCTCACCCCATCGATTCATTAGATACCCCTATGTGTTGATGACTCATGTTCCGGAGGGCACTACTCTTGTAAGCTTTTTCAAAATTTCTAATCTTCACTTTATTATCATGAATTGATGCATGAAGTTCTAATTTATGAAGGTGACAATAGCTGACAGTGAGTTAGACGGGAGTTTTATTCTCAACTTCCAAAACATGATGCATGAGAATAACTTACGCATGGCAGTATGTATGTAAATGCATGAATGATATGAATGTTATGATATGCACGAAATAACTAACACAATTTTTGAAAATTTTTCAGGATATGATTCACGGTTTGAACACCGACATCCATTATTATTAGATTGGAGAGGTTTTCGAGGGATTCACCACTCCTGCCCCTGGTGTTCCACCTCCTCCATATTCTCCTCATTGGCCTCCACTGGACCAACATTAGGGATGCTAGGCGATGATATCTCGTAGGCTTAGGATTTATTCTTTTCAAAACAATGGATTTTATTTTCTTGGCCAAATGTGGGGCCTTTACATTCAGTACATTGCCTGAAGGATGATGCTTTCTTTTCTTACTTTTACTTTCTGATTTTGACTTGCTTTGAATGCTTTGCATGCCTTAACAATTTCTTTCAAATCATTTATAACGAACACAGAATTTGGGGTGATCTGCCAATGTGGTAGATTGCCCCACGTTCTACGTATAGCAAAACGCTAATTATCAAGAAATTATCAGTCAATCACTAATCATCATAGATGCATTCAAAACCCAACTTCATTCCTACTTAGCTCAATTGTTAAAGAGTGATTGGAAACGTCTTGAACTATGTGGCCTTTGGAATTTAAGAACCTTTTACCGTGTTTACCTTCTTCCCAACCTTTAAGAAATTGTCATTAGTTTATGGGATCCGATTGATAGTGTTTTTCACTTTGGAAATCATGAATTGATTATCTGTGATCCACATATTATGGAAGGATTTGATCAACCTGCCATCCATCACACTATCCTCCACCGGAACCTACATAAAATTCTTTTCATCATCAACACAAACATTTAAATATAGAATAAAAAAATTCTTTTATATATCTAAAGTGAGTGGTGTCAAGAGGCATATGTAGCATAGGTAGATTAGGGTCCGGTGCAAGTCGTAAATAATAATAAGTCAAATCGAGACCAAGCATCGAAATAACCATAGAATCCGCTCGAAATGCTCTATGCCTTGAGACCATGTCATGAGTAGCGCCTACAGTAGAAGAAGTCCTCGAGTTGGTCTCACCCCTTTTGCCACCCTTTCTTCCTCCTTGACCACTCTACACAAATTTCCAAATAATAATAAATCACTTACTCATGCATCGTTTCTAAAATTAATAATAATACGATGTGATAATAATGAATTAGTTAAGTTCATTTCACCCTCTCGAGCCAGATCCACCAAAAGGATTGTCATCATCATCGTTATCACTAGGCTCAGCAATAAGCGCCGGATCAACTAGAGGCCAATCAAAAAGTCGATGTTTACAGAACTTATGGTACCCTCCTAGTGGATTAGTAAGTTCCACATCTACCTTTCACCATACATAGTCTTATAGTCATCAGCATACTATGGCCAAAACACCCAAGTAAGCACATCAAGAGGGATAGTACGGGTATTAACATCCATATTACACTCCTTAATTCGATCCCCAAGATACCACTCTTACGAACGAGGACCTTCAAGGATTTCGCACTTGAAAAGAAAACCACTAGCAACATTCATCTCTTCAATCCAAGTATTTGTGAAGCCTCAAGGTAGATATTCAATCTGTAAAAATAAGACAAACTAAAGAAACCCCTAGAAATGAAATCATGCAAATTAATAAAAGAGTTCCAGTTCTATTTCAAATGTTCAAATTAAAGTTCCAAATATTTATTGTATATATGGTAAGGCCTTGTAGCTGCTACAAAAATAATAAAGATAATGAGGAAAAGTTGGGAGCCTAGTAGAATCCTCAAAATCTAGGTGGGCGATCGTATGATGTGCAATACCATATCTGCAAAAGGAAATTCAAGTTATGCTTATATTTAGTAAAAATTCAGAAATTCACAACTTTATTTTCAAATTTACCCCAACAACTATGTGAGAGTCTTTGAACTCCATAATCCATTTTTGAGCATATTGATCTAATGCAAAGAAAAGATGTCCTAGGGTGGCTCGACCCCATGCAAGATTATTGAAATTAGCCTAAGTTCACTATCGACTCGCTAAAAGGAAAAAAGAGATAAGTTAAGTTCACTAAAAGAAAAGCCCTAGCCTCTTGTTCATCAGTCAAATCATTTTTATGGTCAATGCACCACTTGATCATCCACTCTCACGTGATAGCGGGCCCTGTGCTTTGATACCTTGTGAGTGTTTGAACAATAATGGGATCGTAGAGACCGGCGTTAAATGCACAATTGAACTCGATGACATCTCCGGTAATGGTGCAAATGTTGACAGGAGTGATTATATACTCTCTGCATTCAAAATGAAAAGTGTGAGTGGTATCTGACCATCAGCTGAAGAGAGGAGAAATGCATTCGTTTGGAAGCCGAGGATACCCACGTTGTTTGTATAGGTAAAATATTACACAAATTGGTTGAAGTGTGTAGCATCAACAAGACCCTTAGCCCCCTCTCTGAGAGCCTTATACCAAGTTTCAGTGTGTTTCGTGCTTCCTCCTTGATGTTTACTAAGATGAGAACGTATAAATAAACAAAATCAGGTAAAAAAAGACATCCAGCTTCTATCTGTCGGTCAATAGATTGAATAGAGTTATCGTCGATAATTTTCTCTAATAGCTATATACAAGCAAGATTTCCAGTAAACAACAACCAATAATACAGATAATCACCCAAAAATTCCAAAATTTCTGAAATTTCACACTTGCATATTTACAAATTTAATATATTTTCATGTCAAACATGTAAAATTTATGTTTTACCACACACACACACACACACACACACACACACACACACATATATATATATATATATACATGTTCTTCCTTAAATTTTTCAGAGTATTATAGTTTTATTTTACTTATTTACTAACATTAATTCTCTTGATTTAAGTTCGATACTCATTTTTATTCTAAACCTATTTTATGATAAATTAAATTCATTTCCTATGGTAGTTGAAGAGGTTTTGATGGCTCTGCTAAGGTTTTCAACTCGTCTAGGGTTTTTAAGTTTTCTTGATTCTTTATCGATTTTCTGGTTTAATATCATTCTATTCATCTTATTTCAATATCTTCTGCAGATTTAGTTGCTTCTCTCTTCGCTGCACAATGTTCTTCTCCCTCCATAATTCGGGAATCAGCTTCGATTTTACATAATTCTTCTTCAACGTAAGCTGTTGTGCATGGGGATATTCCGATTATTACTTCTAGCCCAAAATCTTACGTACAGGTTGTTGCGCAATCTTCTGTTTAGACTAAGGTGGATGATCCTTTGGTTGGTTTAATTTCGGATGCTGGTAGTGGATACAAAGCTATTCGCATTCTGCAACACATCTTTGAGGAACATATTGAGGCTTACAAATATTCAGCTATTAAACGCATCATTCTTTCTAAGGGAGAGCAGCCACAGAAACATTCAGACTTAAAAAAACAAGTTGAATTCTATTTGGGGGAGGTCTTTGGATTTGAAGCTTATTTCGCTTGGCCGTAGATTTTTTCACATCATTATGCCTACTGCTGAAGCCATTCAACAGGTCTGGCATAAGGTTTCTCTTAATCTAAATCCTGGTATCATGCGGTTTTTCCCTTCGACACCAAGTTTTGATCCCAATAATCATAACTTGTTAGGTTTGGGTTAGGTTGATTGGCTTACCATGGGAATTTTGGGATCTGTGTATCCTTTCTAATATTACTAGAGGGATTGATGTTCCGTTAAGTATTGATAAAAATACTCGTGATAGTGAATTTGGGCACTACGCAAAAATCCTTTTTGATTTGGATCTTCAATATCCTTTGAAGGATAAGATTAGAGTTGATATTGATACTGACAAGTATTGGATAAAAATCGAGTATGAAAATATTCTTTCTCTTTGCTCTATATGCTCTTCGATTGGCCATCACTACAAGAAAACAGTCATTTAGCAACGGACAGCTTGCAACGGAAAAATTTCCGTTGCAAAATCTTTAGATTGCAACGGAAATTGCAAGTGAAAATCATTTTCCGTTGCAAAATTATGATGATGAAAATAACATATATATATGCAACGGTAATGATAACAACACTTGCTAAAAATAGGAGGGAAAATATGGAGGGAAAATGTGCAACGGAATATGCAACCATTTTCTAATTTCCGTTGCAGAAGTTGTACAGTGAAATGAAAATATTGATTTTGGTTCATTAAATAAAAATTAATAAAATAAGAAATAATGAACAATAATAAATAGATATTGAAACATGTGCTGAACCCATCCCATCTCTTATCTATTTGCTCTTTCATCGCCCTCACTCCCAAATTTCTCTCGATCTCTCGATGGTTGTCACGAAGTTGAAGAGAGTTCTGCCGTCGTCCGTTCGTTGACCGGAATGACCAGTACCGGTCTCATTCAACCACGTCTACTTTCTTTACTTTTGGTTCCTTGTCTCCTACAAAATCAAATTGAGAAATAAACCCTAAACCCACAAATCTGAGGTAAATCGAATGACCCTTTTCTTTTTTGCTTTCTCATCTCTCACGATTTCATATGGGTTTTCATATTT
>CAOJBI011021258.1:0-12720 GCA_948277035.1 Euphorbia corollata | reverse complement strand
TTTAAACTTCATATTTGTTTTACGTTATGATAAAAAGATATTTTTGGTATGCAAATTTGTTATTATTTGATGAAATATTAAATTAATATGATTTAACGAACCTTAACTATTTAGTGTATTATATTTAATATTATTATTTTTATTTGTGAAAAGAATAAATTAGTTCCTTTATGAATACATTCATGAACTGTGAACGAACAAATAAATGAGTTGTTCGTGAATATCTTGTGACAAATAAGCTAATAAACAAACGAACATGACAAAATTTTAAGAGCTCAACTAGGCTCATGTTTGATATTAAACAAACGAACATGGAACAATGTCAAACTCGGCTCCACTTAGCTTGTTTACAGCCCTAATTGTGGGTCAACCCCCTAATCAACAAAATTGACAAAATACTCCATATTTCTCAAACAAAAAAATATGTTCTCATATTTATACGTATATATTTCATTAGTCTACAAATAAAATCCTTAATTTTACTTCCTCAAACACATAAAAGTACAGGTTTACTATTGGTTCCATTTAAAATTTTTATCGTTTAATTTAGTATTTATATTATAATTTTCTAATAGTTTTTTTTGTAGGATATAAATACGCATTACAAAGCTATACATCTCTTAAATTCCAATTTAATTTTTTTTGTTAGTCCAATATAAGTTATCATAATTTTGATAATGTTTTGATCTTTTCATGTTAAATGTAACAAGAGGTGTCCCAAATTGTTCCAAAAAATATTTTGCCTCACCTGAATTTTCAAAATGGCCTTATAGCTACCTCACCTTTCAAAAAGTGCAAAACTTTGCTCCCTAAACGTCACTTGTCAACTTATGATTGGAAATAGAGATAAAAAAAAATGACATCTTTGAAAAGTCAAACCAATCAAAAGTTAACATGTGACATTCAGATAGCAAAGTGGTGCAATTTTTAAAAGTTGAGGAAACTACGAGATCACTTTAAAAATTCAGAGGTAACGAATTTTTTTGTGACAGCTACACCTCCTCAGTGCATTACGCCTTTTTTTTATCTCATTTTTCATTCACATTATCTATTAAGACTAAAAGTTTCGTGTAAAAGTTTGTATAGTTATACTATATATTTCGAACTGATGATTTATTTGGTATGCAAATAAAATAAGCCCAAATATTTTATATATGGATCCCGATATTCTTAAGTAAAAAAAATCTCATACAAATTTTGTTACAACTAAAAAAAATAAAAATTAAATGGTGATATGATGAATAAATTATACACACTGTAACAAATTTGTGTGAATGTGTTTTTCCACTTAAAAATACCGGGATCCATATATAAAATCTCCTACCCACGAGTAAAAGTTGTATAATTATATAAATATATCAATAGCTTCTATAAAGTTGAATCTAATCTTTTAATGCTCGCTTAACCTTTCAAATGTCTTTAATCCTCCTTGCAAATACGTATATCTCATGATTAGGGGAGCGCATAATTCGGATATTTCCAAATTACCGAACCGAACCGAAGTACACAATTCGGTTCGGTTTTTCGATTTTCGATTCGAATTCGGATAGTTAATATAATATAGTTTGGTATTCGGTTCGAATTCGGATAAAATATACTAAAACCGAACCAACCGAATAGTTGAAATTAACATAGAACCTAATCGGGAATTGCGCGGGTATCACATTCTGTTACTGTTTGGACCCTATGTAGCTTATAAACAAATGAGGATTGTTAATTGAATTCTATGAAGAGTAATTGGAATGATAGAATGACAAGTAATTGGAATAATAGAATGACAACTATGTATTTCTTTCTTCTTATTGCTTATGATCTCTGTGTTTGTTTGTGTCGTTAGCTTTCATAAGTTTGTGAAATTGGATGCAAGAAATAATCGAACCGGTTCCGAACTATGTATAAGACTTGTTGTGAGGATAACCATATTACAATTCGAGCATATATAGTTAGAATCTTGGAGTTCTTATCATTACAGTTCTGTTGAGATGGTAAGTCACATTAGGTGATCATCTGTAAAACAAAAGGTTCATTTAAGACTACTGATATCTTAGCTTTGTAAAACTTGACTTGTCTGTTGGATAAGCTAATCCGAATACAGTTGTGTTGCTTTATTATTTATTGTGTACCTGTGTTCTCAAGTAGCTTGCTTAATTTGGTAGAATAAATCAAAACAAAATTTGACTCTTTTCTGTTAAACTTGATGGATTTTTTACGGGAACAGATCAAATACTAACAAAAGAAGAATTGGAATCAAGATTGAACAAGAAACTGAAGCATAGTTGAGACCCAAGTGCTGCTCAGGTTTCATAGCAGGTAATGTTGTTGTATTGGGTTGATAACAAGAGTTAGAAATGGGATGGGACAATAGTTGAAAAGCTGCACTGTCATTTTAGCTTTTAAATACCTGTAATATACTGGCCAAACTATCACACTGTAAGTGCTTCCATATTTTCTCAAGTATTGCATTGCTTTGCATAATTTCATGGATTTCCCAAGTTTATAAATATCTACTATAATACTGCCGTTAAAAAGTGGGCATTTCAAAAAAAAAAAAATTCAGCAAATTCAATTTAAATTTAAATTGAAGTATTCAAAATTAATATTATAATAAAAGCGGCGGAATTGAAGATTAAAAAAGGAAAGCTTTGAGTTTGTATTGTTTCGGTTATTTCGGTTTCGGTTCAGTAACCGAATTTTTACCGAAATAATTTCGGTTCGGATGGTTCGGTTTTTTATTATTTCGGTTCGGTCGGTAAATGTTAATTTGGTAGTTCGGCTCGGTTAATTCGATTCAGAAAAACCGTTTGCACATCCCTACTTTTACCCACGTACAAAGCTGTAGTTGCCAAAAAGAATCGGTTAATTGTCAGGCTAAGAGATAACTGAATTCAAGTTCTGAAACAAAATTAAACGTACAATTGAAGGTCACTGAGCTTAGAAAGCAAGAATTTGGTAGCTCTCTTCAACGTTCTTCTTGAAAGACTCCTGCACCTCTGGCTCCAGTTTTAGGTGTCAGCAATTTTATATACCTCTTTTTATATGTAGGTAACAAATTGCTTCTTGTCAAAGGCAGGTTGCTCCTGCGATTCGATCCAATGTCAGAAAGCATATTTATTGGCAACAATATCAACAAATGTATGGGGATAGTTCTGAAGCCTGAAAGTGTCAATGATATCAACTACCTTGACTACTCCATAATGACGGAATAATAAGTTATTAAGAAAAGTAAAATTTTATGTAAAATATAAATGATAAAATTAATTAGTTTAATAACAAACTAAATTTTTTATTATTTCCATGAAAATGCTAAGTAGAATAATGAAAAATAAATGGAATGTTTTGAAACAAGAACAAACAAATGCATGCCATGTGAACAACCTAATAAGTTTTAAAAAGTTTCAAAAGAAAACTTATTTGATGGCATAGCTATTCATGTAATATCTAGAAATGTTCAGTATAGTATTTATATTCTTCAGTTCATTTATATTCTGTTTTAAACGATATCCATTTCATCAATTAAACATTATAATACTCTTACACATATACTATATGCTATCTTTAATCTAAATTCATTTACATTATAATACTCCCTCCGGTGCATAATAATTGTCATTCTAGACATGAGTTCTTGGTTCCTAATACTTGTCATTTTACATTTTCCTATATACATTTTCCATCAATATTCCTACAATACCCTTATTTATGACAATTCATGAACAAACCAATTATTTCATTAATTAAGGATAGATAGGTAATTTTTACCCTTTATTAATTGTTTCTTAAAAAATGTGAAACTCTCTAAAATGACAATTATTATGCACCGGAGGGAGTACTGTTTAGGTTGCATTGTGTTGTGTCTTTTCTAAAATTTATCGTTTTAATTTGATTGGATAGGAAATTAAAAAGTTCCCAAATTCAAACGATTAACAGGATTTAGAATTTATGTTTAACAATTTATTTCGGCTTAAAGTTGCATTTATTCGAAGACTATGTCAGTTTAAATATAAGTTTTATGATTAAAATAGTCCTCGACTCAAACCCGTAATTTAATTTTCTTTTTTTTTTTTTCAATTTGAAACAAAAAGAAAGAGAAAAAATAATTTACGCCTCCAAGAGAAACCCAACTTCCCAAAAATAATAGCAAAAAAATTTATTTAAAGACTGAAGATCACATAGAAATAAATAGCCGAAAAAATGGAGAGAGAAAAAGCCTCTGTAAAGAACCCAACCAAGCAGAAACAGAGACGAAAAGAATCTAAACACCAATTTCCCATTGAGTAAATATTCCTCTACATCGTTTCATTCTTGTCCTTGTTTGTCGATTTGTTTATAGGTTTTCTTATTGCTGCATAATTATTCTCTAGTTTATATCCCGTTATTTTGGAATCAAAATCCCTGGGTTAATTTGCTGGGAGGTCGAATAGAGAATAAAAATCCGAAGGTATTCATTCTGAGGGGATTAGGGTTTTAATTTTTATATTTGTGTTATGGGTTTGGGTATCAGTGAGAATGATGTGATTGTTGATGATGGAGACGGTGGAGGTGGAGCCGCTGCCGGTAGTGTTGGAAAAACTTGTGGGTCAGTTCTTTGTTCGATTTGCCTGGAGGCAGTCACAGTTGACCGAGATCGATCGTGGGCTAAGCTCCAATGTGGGCATCAATTCCATTTGGGTAAGTCACAAGTGGAATTCAATTTTAAATTTTGAAAACGAGACAATGCTAATCTCCTTTTTGTATCAGAATTTGTTGAGATCTGGGTGTAATTGTTGGTATGATGTGGATTTTCTTCTATTGTTGTTGGATTTTTTGGTTTTATTAGGATAACAAGATTGGTTTCATTGAATAACAAGATGATTTCTGATTATCTAAACTGAATGTAGATAAAAGTTGCAAATTGCAAACCTAAATTGTTCATTGCCATAGCTGTAATATATTCTCATACGTGTCCTTGAGATGTTGGAACTTGGAATTTGATCTTAATTTATGTTGGTATCCTTTTGATTGATGTGTATGTTGATTAGCTTGAGTTTTATTTGTTTTGATGAGTCTGTATCACATTCAATTTCTTCTTTGTTTTGGAATATGTATATTGCTATTTGCCAGTGATTATTTTTCATGATTATCTTCAGATTGCATTGGTTCAGCATTTAACATTAAGGGTTCTATGCAATGCCCAAATTGTCGGAAAATTGAGAAAGGACGGTGGCTATATGCTAATGGTTGCCGATCGCTGCCAGAATTTAGCATGGACGACTGGGCTCATGATGATGACTTGTACGATCTAAGCTACTCCGAAATGGTAAATGGTTATAAAAATGGAAAATCACTTGAAAAGTTTATTTTACCTATAAGCCTTTAAATTTCTTCATGTATGTGAACTATATATGGATTTTTTTACTAATAGTCACAGCATTATATGTGTAGTTTTTTGTGTACCTTTTGTTCATTTTTTGGGTTGGTAAATGCAATCGTCAATTGAGACCCCTTAATTGATGGTTGATTGTTTTTCCTATATGGTGGATTGAATTGGCAAAGCAGATGCATTTTCTTTGTTAATATTTGTATATGAAGCTTGAAGCTATATTAAATGAGACTTGAACGTTTTCTTTAAATGGCTTTTATCTGGGCGAATTGTTTGGTACCCAAGGATTAAATGGAAATGACACTAACCTGAATTCAGCTAAGGCTCCCCAGCCCCAATTAGGACTCCTGTAGTTAGATTCCTCCAGCACCTGTATCTTTTGTTTTAGTGTGCAAACACAATTTTATTTTGTTTTCTTTTTTACTTGAACTTCTCCCAACTTTCAGTCCTCTTGTGATAAATGGTCGAGGCTTAGTGTTCTTGGTTTTGTTCAAATGATGGTCTTACACTCTTTCAGCTCTTATTTATTGGTTTCCTTGCTTACTAGTGATTGTCATATGCTCTGTTGGCTTTTTCTTTATTGTTTGGCGCTTAGTCTTGGGATTCCAAAGTTACTTATTGGGGTTGGATGCACATGTCTACTACCTTGAGGTTTAATCCAGGAGGTAACCGCTATTGTGTTTTTATAGTCTATTTAGTGGAGTTAGTATAATAGGCTGTTTCTTAATTAGAATTTCTATGGGACAGTTGTTCAACTTAAAAATCACTGTCAAATGTGTACTAAATGAATGTGATTTTTGAGAAAAGTTCTAAATAGTACTTCAAAGATCTCATGAGAATGTTCTAGAGGTAACAGGTTTAGTTTTCTTATAGATATAGTAGCTCTTTTTAATGCAAAACAAAGGATACATAACACTGTTGCTAGACTGAGATTTGTACTACAGAGCCTGCAATTTATAGTTTCATCCTTTTAGGTCCAAACAAAAGTTTCAATGAATGGTAAAGATGGCTGTACTGACTTTGTGGATGTGTTATTATAGTTAAGCACTATTGTTTGATACAGTCTTAAATTGTTTTGGAATTTAGTCTTCAGCAATTTGTATTCCCATGACATTCATGGCTTTACACCTGTCTTAAATTGGTCAGTTGTCAGTTGCAAAAGCTTTTCATCATTCAACCGATCAAATCTTTGCTTGTGAAAGGAAAAGTGCATTGCTGTTGCTCCTATTCCTTGTGATTTGTTGGTTCGATTCGGGCACAAGTAGCACGTTTGTTGACTGGGATTACCAAATTGTGTTTATTGTTCATGTAATATGCATTTGTGTGTTGGAGGTTGGAGATGTTATTTTAGCCCCACTATATTTATTTGGTTTTCAATGATTTGCAGTCCTTTGGAGTTCACTGGTGTCCATACGGTAGTTTGGCACGGCTTCCGTCGTTCTTTGAGTAAGCATTTCCCAACAAAAGTTGGTTTTTCCTTTTTCAATCAATTTGCTGAAACTATCTATATTTAAGCTTCTTAACTGTTGCCTGGTATTAAAATATCGGACGGGAAAACTATGTAATTTGCCTATAAAAATGTATAGCTCATGGGTTAAAGGAAGTTTGATAAGTGATAACTAAACCTTGACATTTTTAAGTTGTTAAAACCTAGAGCGGGAACAAATTGGACAACGTCTTCTTGTTTCGGTAGGTTCCTCTTTTCTTTTTCCTAAGTTTCAAGCATTGTGTATGTGTGAATTATTAACAAATTTCTTTTCTTTTTTTTTTTTTGCAGGGAAGGGGATTTTACATCAAATGCATGTAAGAGACTCCTCAATTTACTTGACTAATGATTCTTCTGTCCAGTTTTTTTATTTATGAAAGTTATGCTGGCTGTCGGTTGATGAAACTGAATAACGTGATGCAGATCATGATCTAGTGGGACAGCATGCTATTTTTGCAGAACATGCAGCAGCTGTGACATCAACGAGTCACCAATGTCCATATATTGCTTATTATGGACCCATTCATCATCCATCATCTTCCAACTCGAGCGGAAGTGTTTCAGATGGTCCTAATTATAATAATCACTGGAATGGTCCATCAGTACCAAATGAGATTCCTAGCTCCTACCCTTTTCCTGGCATGGATCTCCCTTATCATGGTTGGGACCACCATTCCACTCGCATGGGCAGTGCAGATCAACCATCAGCAGCACCCATGTCCCAGAGGCCATCTAGAAGCACTTCTGATCTTCCAAGACCGGGACCTTTTATGCATCCATTCGTCCTTGGCCATGGGTATTTCCCGATTCCCCATCTAGTTTTTTTAGTCGAAAATTCCTTTTTGGGCCCTGTGGTTTGATCAGTTTTCCCATTTGGTCCCTCCGTTATGCCATTTGGTCCCGCTGTTATGCACGTTATTCATTTGGTCCTTGTAATATACAATGTTAATTTCCGGTCCCTTTATAAAAAATTATGTACGATTTCACTAAAATAAGTTCTACCATTCATTGCCCAAAAAGTTACCAAAATGCGTACCTCAAAGACCAAATGGGACCAAATGGGTAGCGAATACATAACACTGGGATCGTGAAGGTAACATGTTGCATAGCATAGGGACTTGATGGATAATGTATAGTAGAGGGACAAATGGGCAAACAGCCTATACCATAGGGCCCAAAAATTCTTTTTGCCAGTTATCTTTCTGTTTTAGCTCAATAGTTTTTGTTTTCATTTTTAAACAACACAGCTTTCGGTCATTTAAGGTGACCACAAAAGTAGCACCAGCGGTCTTAGTATATGTCATTTCAGGTAAAACCTATGGATTTGATTTTGTATCCCCTTTTGATTTCTACAGTTCCAGTGCGAGGGCTGGGAGTTCAGTTGCCTCGGTTGTCCCACCTTACCAAGGAAGTAATGCAAGGGCTCGCGATAGAGTTCAAGCACTTGAGGCATACTATCAGCAACAACCAGGGAATTCTCCTGCAAACCGAAGATCCAGCAGCCGCAGAGGGTTATCACAAGTAAGAACAATGGCGTCATCATCCGATCAGAGTGGATTCTATTTCATACCACCAGCTACATCAGGTCGGAACTTCCAAGAAGCAGAAAATCCTCTGAACCAGTTTCGTGGATGGGATAGAGACCACTTGCCTCCATTTTCATTAAGTCCAGTCGACAGAGACCCTGCGTGGGGTACATTTTATCAAGTTGCGGGTGGATCGGAGAGAATGCCATCGTCACAGAATCGATGAGAGCTCTTTGTTTATATTTATCCTTTTGGGTGAAGTAAACAACCGCTAAATGAGACATTTTATGTACGCTTGAAAAAACGATATATGTGAATGATGCTTCGAGTTTGTCAACAACAAAACTGTTAGTGACCCTAAACAACGATAATTTGGCAGCTTATGGCTATGTGATATGTTGGCATTTGGCATCCTCGTAAGTTTCTTTGCCTTTGAGGACGTTATATAATAAGATCAGATACCGTATGGTAATTTATATGTTTTCAGAAATTTTGTCGCTCTACTTTTCATCTCTTTTCTATACCTGTTGGATGGGACCTGGAGTCTACAAGACAAGGTCCGTACTCCTTTTAAAAGTGGCTAGACTGCCATTGGCTTGACACATGGTCATGCCTATTAGAATTTAATAAGCAAACAAGCAAATATCTATTGGCTGGTCGATTAATGATAACAAGAAAACATACATGTCAAGATCTCTCAAACATCTTTTCTTTTTTTAAGTTCTTATGTGCTAAATTCAAGATGACTGATTCACATAATCTGCTTACTTGTATCTATGTCATAGCACCTAAAATGGAACCTCGATTGTTGAAAAAAAATAACAAAGACACGGAAAAGTCTATAACGGGCATGGCCTATAGCACTGGACATAGAATGATCAAATCCTGAGTACAGAATTAATTGTAATATGGTTCGACACAGATTTGCAGTTCACACATAACATTGTGTAACCACCATATAAGCTCCATCTTCAATAGCGGCTTCGGTCGGACCTCACCTGCCAGTAGCAACCCATAATCAGAACAAAACATCCCCAAAACAAAACCTGACAGCATAGAGCCAAATAGTCTACAAAGGAACCATACAGAAGGTGATGGTGAGTAAGATACACTCCTGCCTCTGACACGTCTGCTTGCCCTTCTATCTTCTTCTTCGCTGGAAGGCTTATAGCACCAAGAATTCAGAAACACAATAAACATAAAGTCAATGATCCGCCTCAATTGAAAGTGAAGGATAAAACTCAATCAATTCACATACCGATGCAGGCAGCGATCTAGAACGTGACGCGGATCTGCAAAAATTTCGAGAAACAACCATATTATCCACAACAATCGAGTATATTCCCTGATCCAAAATCCTCAATGCCACATCCACCTCATAGCGAACCAAAAGCAAAGAAAAAAAAACACCACCAAATTTTAAGAAACAACTTGTATAAAGCAGAGTGATTCCGTAAATAATAAAATACAACCTCATGTCATGGTAATGGACTGCCCCGGCAGATGGCAAGAACTTAATCAACACAGAAGATACATACACCGTGAACCAATAAGTGGAAGTTAAGAACATTCTCCCCATCAATACCAGATAAAGAGTATAACTACGATTTATCATCCACATAACCAAGTGAGGGGGAAAAGCATAATTGAATGCCATAGTTCGTGGTAATTATACAATCTGTTACAACGGCTGGCGTGTGGGATGGTACCATAGAAGTCAGATCTTTATCCAGCTTGAACATAGCGGCCCATCCACACTTGATCAAGCCTAGCACTATATGACATCATAATAACATAGCAGAGTTATGAGATCATTAGGATGTTCAAGAGGTGTTCAACTTCTAATCAAACAAAAATTTCAATTACCTCAACCACCATCTCACATCAAGTTCTTACCATCCAATCCCCCAGATTGCTGCACAAAGCCATATCTAGTAAGCGAACAAAATAACAACATATGACAACTTGGAAATCCTTTTCCCGTGAACTCTATCCACGTTTTATTTGAAATTGCTCTAAATCATGTCTGTGCAGTGACTAGTTGAGAAAACATGGTATTTTAGGACACCTAGAAATCAAGCAATAGAATGCTTAACAGGAAAACTGAAGTCTTTCATACTGATAACGTGTAGAGTTGAAGATACATCCGTAAGTGAATTAACTATAAGAAAAGTAGCAAAACAATTTTTCATAGGTGAATGTGCAAAAATAAAAAAGAAAAACACGACTGGATTCAATTGCCATGATATATGTGAAGGATCAATAAGTAGCATAGAACTGAAAGGGCTTACAAAAAAAATACATATGTTATAAAAGATTCACCGATCAATCAAGCATGAAGATGAAAATAATCACAATATACATAATTTAACTGCAAAAAGATAGAATTCAACAACTCCAGCAGTATGATTAGGGATGGTAGAATTGCTTCACACTGAAAGGAATTATCTTCATTCACAAAAGAACTAAACAATCAAACATAAATAATTTTGCATTGCCATGAGACTGATATGAGACTATTTGATGACAGAGAATATCTTGAAAAAAAAACAATCAGGCATACATTCACCACCCTTTTCCTCACTCCAAACCAACCACCAGGACATACTCCCACCCCTAACTGAAGTCATGTTGTACACCATACCTCAATCAGACACCATATTTGACATTTCTCAATATAACGAACATGTAAAATTACGACATTGAAAACTGAAGATCTCGATGATATAATTGAACAATAGATAAAAATATATTAAATTTTGAAATGTAAAACTCATTGATAATTTAATGGAAGACATCTACAAATCTATGAAGCAATTGAACTAAACACGACTGGGAGAAACCTATTTTTCAGCATAATGTAAATACATGTACAAGGCCATTGCAAGCATTGAAGGAGTCAGATAACATATAAGACTTCAAAAAGATGTTATCTTCACTTCAAGCGTTCATCACACCCAACTGAACATGCAAGACAAGATCTAACAATATTGTAAATTCAGCTTAGAATTGCAAGGGAACATCAATCCACCAAAACATATATTGGAATCCCACAAGAACTTCAAACAAAAATGCAAGAACTTCAGAGAAGTTGCTTAGATTGATGCTGAGTTAATACCTTGAAGATTGGGGAGATACAGATCTACTGTAAGATCTAGACGGAGATCTACGAGAATATTTGCCCCTAGGAGATATGCTTCATAACAAATCACATTTAGTCATTCTTAACTGCTTGAGCGAATCAAGTTTAGACACTCGTCAAAAGATCTAAATACCTCCTGCTCCTGTCACTATAGCTCCGACTCAGACTGCGGCTGAGACTTCGACTCCTACTCCTGTAATATGGACTGCGACTTGGGCTCCTGGAGTAGCTCCTCCTTGAATCATACTCCCTCACCTAAAAAAATACCAAATATAAGTACATCCGGAGGTCCAAAACAGTAAAAATTTAGAATGTATCCTTTATCGATGAATCACATTCTTACATACCCGAACATAGGATCGAGAAAATGCATTTCGGAACTCTGAGTCATCAAGTTTCCTGATCTGTAGATAGAGAAACACAAGTCACAAATTAATCAAAAGCCATCATATATATGCATAAGAAGCCATCACAAGGACAATGAATTTCGTAAATAGTGAATAGTAACTTACAGCTCGTTTCATGTCATCATAGTTTGTGTAATCAACAATTCCTGTCATGCCTGCGATTAATGGAAGGTTATAAGAAATTACTAAGTACATCAAATTCTAACCAAGATATCTGATTTTTTTTGTCAGTTGTAACAAGATTTCCAAACACCAGCAAATGAATATTAAATTCTGCCAAACAAGTGTTACACAGTTCCACAGATTATAACGCTAAAAAGCTTTACTTCACAAAGTTGGTTTGAGTGATGCACTAGACTATTACTCATGCACTGACCAGCAAAAGAACTTCATTACATAAAATCAAACTTGAGTTTGCATCTTCATTGGATTTTCAACAATGTCAATAACACCGCATATCTCTCAGACTCAAATTGGTCCATTCAATAGGAAATTCAAATAACTCACCACCACGATCACGGAAAACTTGAGAAAAACACACATCCCCAGCTCGTCGCATGTGATCCTGATCATCAGATATAGAATAATTGTCACTCCCAAATGTTTAACGATTCAAAATGGAAAGTATAACTAAGATTTAGGAAGAGAAATGAAAAAACCTTGAGATCTTGCCACGAAGCGGACGAAGGTAGTCCAGTTACCAGGACTGCAAGAAAGATATCAAATCAAGTTACAACAGCCTCATATAGAAACTGAAGAGTTATGCCAGAGAGAATAATACCTCGATAGTCTGAGCGCCT
>CAOJBI011020199.1:0-10602 GCA_948277035.1 Euphorbia corollata | reverse complement strand
TCTTAGAACATACGTTCGACCAAAAATCCCAAACTTCTTGAAAACGGATTGCATCGCTGCTGCATTATGAGTACTCGGAAAATTCTTGAAATAAATCTTGTGAACCAATCCATTTTGATGGTAGGCAGGCTGTTGGAAAGGTAAGGCAGGAGGATTAGGGTTTTGATAATTAGGGTTTTGGTTACGTCCAATAGGATTGGAGCGAGGATGAGGTGGCTTAGGGATATGGCGAGGAGGAAGGTGAGGGTGGCTGAATGAGGAAGGACGGTTATGGTGGTGGGCATGGCTGGGTTAATGGTGGTTGATGGAGGCACGGATAGGGCGGCTAGGGCACATGGCTGAGAGGTTCTCACCTTCTGATTAATGCCCTTATATAATTTTATACCATACAGATCTTAGTATAAAACACTTATACTAGCGATTCTCTACATAGCGTGGTATAAATTGTTTATTTAAGCTCTTTATATTATGTGTAATATAAAGTGGTTATTTCAATATTATATATGGTATAAAGAACTTATACATACTTGTTATTTATACCACACAAAACTTGGTATAAAGTGTTTACGCCACTTTACACTCGTCTATTCAATATAGATCTTTTTTTTTTTTCCTTACATATCCTTCAACATTAACATGTTACTCTTCTCCATTTTTAAGTTAAGTTCTCTGGCATGGATTGAAATCGACGCCCAAGTCTATTTAATTTCCTTACCTATCCTACTTTAAGGGTCTTCAATGTCAAAATTTTTAAAGTACCTCCTTAAATACACCTTCAATCTGCTACTTAATCTAATTTTCCCATATAAAATGAATTTATCTCTTTAAATCATTTATGTTTTGACACAAGCTTTTAATATATTTTGTTTATTTTGATTTTATCTCTAAAATGATATCCATATTGATACATTACAACTGGTATAACAACGGTATAAATCGCACATTATACCCCTTCTTACCTCGCTTGTAATGATTCCCTGCAAGTGCGCTTTATACGTGGTATAATGCAAGTGTAAAGCACACATCACACACTTTGTACGGTTATATAAAGCGCAACTCTTTTACCCTTCACAAACTTTATGGTGCCTTTACACTTATGGCATAGTGATGTATAATGGTGGTATAGATCACACATCACATGATTTATACCCATATTGTGCGCACTTTATTCCTGGCACAAACGTGGTATAAAGCTAGTCTAGCACCTTGCACTCTTACACCCCTTTATATCACCTTTATACATGCGATATAATGAAGTGTATGGAAAGATATTTTCAAAAATTATATCAATATGAAACTTGTTTCAAAGATTAAAAAAACAAACAAATACATATAAAGACCACGAGTAAAAAAATAAAACTTATTGGGTTGTGACTCAAGCCATGACCTCTAAAGTGATGATCATATTAGGATTTGGGGAATTATCTCTCACACAATCGTTTGAGAGTGTTAGGCATATATATCATTAGTACGCTATGCAGAAGATATTACAATAGTAGACTTCTATACAAACAAGGAAGCTTATACAAAATAGGAAATAAATCAATGTACACTAATTCTGTGCATTATGTTTCCCCCCAACATGTCACACGGCACTTGATAATGATGTCGAGATAACAGCTTGGTGAGGATGTCAGTAATCTGATCTTGAATCAAAATGTATAAAAGAACTTGATTATTGTTATTAATATTAGTCATGATACGATTATTATAATTTCGGTTTCAGCTCATTCTATTCACTGCATCTAGAAGAGGGCCTATGATTAATAGGAATAGAGTAAATACTCACTCCATTTAAAAGTACATAAATACTAATAAAATACATTGCCATAGAATAAATCAAAGAACATCATATAGTTTCATGATGCAAGCAATGAGAGATTTGAAAAGTTCTGGAGTAGTAGCTTCAGCTGTGATGGTTATGTTGTCCGAGTAGCCGGATCACATAACACCATTGTTAATATCACCTGCACCTTCTTATATAACCACCAAATTTAACATCAGCAAATTGCCCCTAACCTGGAAATACAAAGGCCCCGTTTGGCGACTCAAAAAATAAAAACCAAATTATTAAGTGTTTGATTAGACAAAAATCAAATATAGGTTGCTTTACATTAGTGATTTAGGTGCTTTTTGAAACCTTAATGGAATGTAACTTTTACAAGTTCCTTTGGGATTTCAATTAGTATACCCTAATTAACCCTAATCCTCTATTGATTGACTAAATAATTTAAAATATACTCATTTTAGTTATTTAATATCTGTAACAACAACCGTAAATCATATTTTTACCAAACACTAACTACAGATTATTTAATAGCGATAACAAACCGCAACAATAGATATCAACAGCGTTGCCAAACGAGAAATCATATTCGGATAATACTAATAGTAGGAAGAGCGTTTCAACTCAGCAGGCCGAGAAAAATAACCATAGTTTATATTATATACACCATAGAGCATAGTATGAACTATGAAGAGCAGAGAACAGTGTTTTAAAAACTGCTAAGCACTAGTTGGGAAGTTGGAGCCTCAGAGGCCTAGACGAGGATTAATTGGAACCTAGGAGTACTTGTGTTTTTTAATTTATAAATAATAATACACATTTAAGATTAAAAAATACAAAAAAATAATGTTTTAGTTTTTTTTTATAAACATAGTATTTCATTTAATTCTTACTTAATAAAAAATAAATTCGTTAAAAACAAATAAAAGTTTAGTGTTTTATCTTTTTCTAAAATATTATTAATTTCTTATTTTTATGATTTGAAATACATTATTTCTCAATTTGAGACTTGAAACTAGAGTCTTATATTGAAGACATTATAATATATATTAATTTTAATAAGCAAAGTAAATTTTTATAAGTTAAAAAAATTCAACTATCATTATTCAAAATATCAGTATCTTAAAAAAATACATCTAGGCGACACCTAGGTGGAAACAATTGACCTAGACAGCAATAAATTGATCAAGCACCTGATAGCACCTTAGCAACATAAAATCAAGCATTGACCCTCAAAATAGCGCCTAGACAGATCTAGGTGGGGATTTTTAAAACGGTGACGAAGACAAGAAAAATAACTCCAACCTGATATGTGGCTACAACAAAATTCTTCGATTTCAATCAACATGCATTTCCTATCTTCAAAAATACTAAGCTAGCGTATCAGCATTACAGCAAAAAGGTGGAGAATTTACCCTATTACGCAACAGAATTTGCTTCATCTGTTTCAGGTATGATAATGTCAAGCCTCATCATAGGCTTGTACTTTTCCGGGATTTTCGCACCAGCTTGCATGCACAATTCAACAATAGCAGGCGCCTTGCCATAAAACGTTTTAAGGGCGCTCTTCAAAGGAGGCCCTTTCGGGTCTCTAACATGCCATACATAATTTGATGGGAAAACTTCCTCGACTATAGCATCTTGCCAACCATGTTTTCCATCTCTCCATTGGTGCTTGAATTCCCCACATAGTTTAACATTATGACCCCATGGCCCCACATGAACTTCCGAACAATATCCACACGCTTTCACGGTGTATTTCCCCATCAACTTCCTCACACCCCGTCTAACAGTTTCATAAGCATCAATTGTCTCTTGTGCAATAGAGACAAGTCGTTCTGATGATGGAGCTCCAAATCGTTCTGATGCTCTGTAAGTATCGAAATCGATAGAGGTAGTTGGATTTCCTACATGCCATGGGGTTGGATCCTTCACGAATCCACCCCTGTCAATCACTTTCTTGCCGATCATTCTAATTGGATTTGTTCTTCGCCGAGAAGGGTACTCCGGTATTTCCACACCAGCTTGAATGCAGAGTTCTACGACAGCTGGAATCCTGTCATAATCGAACCGAGTCTCGTGCTTGATGCGGTGACCGAACGGGTCATAGAGATGGTATGACTCAATGGGTACAAGTACATCATTGACCGAACCCTTGATCCAAGCGTGAAACCCGCGACGCTTGGCGCTGGCTCGACCAAGGCAATCCTGAATATGATGACCCATATGAGCCACATGAACATGTGAGCATTTGCTGTACATAAAAAGATGGAAGTAGACGTTCAAGTTAGCAACAAACTAATGGCAATCCATTCATTGAAAGCCAAATGTATCTTCACCTGCCTAAACCTGACCCAAAGAGCCTACCTTTCCCCAAAACTTTTGAAAGTTTCTCTCATTCCCCTGAACTTGGTAAAAGTATATCTCAATTAGTCCTTGAATGCCACGTGTCAAGCTTTGGTTTGACTTTTCAAATAGGTCATTTTTCTTTCCAATCAAAAGCTGGCAAGTGACATTGAAGGGCAAACTGATACTCTTTTACCATATTCAGGGGCTGAGAGGCAGTAGGCCATTTGTGCCGGTTTAGGAGCGTAAAGATGCATTTAGCCTTCATTGAATCATAACACATTTAGGCAATGCATTAGACGACTTGCCTGCAACTATATACAGGAATCACGTGCAACAGTTCTGTAACTCCTTTTATCAAGATTTTCCAAGCCTCGAGTACCTCGTATGCTAAAGGAACCAGATCATGTACAAGTAATCCGTTTTTTGGAGGCTCAAGAGGCTTCTCGATACCCATTTCTGCAAGTTTTTTGTCCCTTCTTGCTGTCTTTTGGATCAGCCTGATAGGAATAGGAAATGGCTTCTTCTTTTTCTTCGGTAAAACGCGTGGAAGATCCACATTCTGGGGAAATGATGGTTCTTGTTTCTGAAAATTCGAATCTCTTTTAGGTCTCTGGCGCGCACAAGCGATTTTTCTGGATAAGGTAGGCACATCTTTGTGAAGCTGTGGAAGCCGAAACTGCATATACACTTACTTGTATTAGAGAAATTGCTTCTTTGCGCTCAAAGCAAAACTCATTACTTAAAATCATGGAAACTATGCAACACATTTGAACTGAAACAATCTGGATAGATGCCGAGAAGGCGAGAAGTTAGGGCCGGGATATACAGATTAACACATTGAGAAAAAAAAGGAAGAAATGCTAAACAAAACAAAGGCGTTCAAAATAAGAGTCATAAAACCTTCAACCTAAGTATTTGTTGAGAGCTCCTAAACTCCATAAACCCCAAGCAAAAACCTGCAAAATGTAAGACAAGCTAAAGTATAAGTAAGCATGTTGTGTCCTTCAATTATTGCTATTTTTATTGTCTAGGTCAGTCAAAATTATAATATTTACTCTGTTAAGAGCTGAAATATGACAAATCATCAACTTTAATTCTAAGCAGTAGATATAAGCTGAGGAAAAAAAAAAAAAGAATAAGGATCATCACCCTTTGGAGTTGGACTCCATAAAGTTGAAGGTACTGCTGGCAGATGTTGGAGCATCAAGATACAAAGTATACCAGACACTGCAAGATATCATTACAATGGAACTTGAATTTGTCATCTATGAGGACCATAATAAAGCACACTGTTATTATCGGTCATAACAATTTCATTGCATCCTGCCATCCTTGTTTACAAACGACTTCAAAACAAGAAAAGAAAATAAGTATCAATCATAATTGCGAGAACACTTAAGGTTGTTTTTGGAAACCTAAAATTTTAAGGAATTCAATTAGATTCATTTCATCTTATATAGAAAAATTGTAACTTTTTCATGTAAAATAATATGAATTCAATTGAATTCCTTTAAAGGGCTCCCCAAATATGGTGTCAGTTCATTTAGTTACTAAACATTAACAAGGTAGATGCCACAAGAACCATAAATGGTAATCGGTCTAACCCAGAGGGCTAAAAGGGTCATTTTGCCAAATTCTCGTGGTAATTTCAACAAACCTGAAAACAGGGTAGTCAAAGCTACAAAGCATCAATCTCACGAGGTCTACAATAAGGGATGGCAAATTAACCGACGCTAAGTTATAAAACCCTAAGCAGAGATAAATAATTGCAAACTAATTGGAAGAAATTCAAGTTTAATTCCCCTCTTCTCCAATACAGTCATAAAGTCTAGCCTCAATCCAATCCACTATCAGAATAAACAAAAACAAAAAGCAGAAACGAAGCTCAGAAAATGAATTGCAGTTGAAGGTCGCCGAGTAAGTCAAAAATCGTACCGTACTTCAAATAATTAAAGCAAAAAAGATGAATACACAACGTAGAGGAAAATTTACCTACACAGAAGGACTTCACAGCTGCTTCTGCGAATTGCTTCGTATAGTATTGCGCCAAAGCTTGCTCTCTTCTCTGTATAATTGACAGCCAACTGAAGATAGGTAGAGAGTTTGAACTTTGAAGAGATTAGCGAAATAAGAGAGATAAGAATTTAATTTATTTAGAATTTGTAATTGTATTTTCTTTTTCTTATATGCGTACGATGGTTTTTAAGACAAAAAAAGAACGAATACATTAGTTTTTTTCATTATTATATGGACTTAATTTTCGTGGTACAATTTTTCAGACTCCGTAAAAAAAATATTTCACACCTTTGGAAATAGGGGCGAGCATTCGGTTTTACCGAGCCGAAATCATTATGTTTTGAACCATCCGAATTGAAATTATTTCAGTAAAAATTTGGTTATTCGAACCGAAATCGAAATTACCAAACCACACAATCACAGAGACAAGACCATGATATAGATTCCAAAAGCTTACTTCATTTGACAGAAACTTTACAAAGAAATGCAAATACGATTCCAGGATTGTATAAATTCCTAAGAAAAAACATAAACACTGGCAGTTGAGAAACACCTAACTCTAGAACACACCAAATCCATTAATATATTTGAGTATAACTAATAAAACGAAAGCTGATTTGATGCCTAATAACTCATACAACCAATTGTCTTTCTTTACAGTTTATTTTATAAAGTCAACAACCAACTTAAACACCTAATTCTGCTTAAACCCACTTAACCAGCATTCCATTGCTATGATCAGGCTCTATACTTTTCTGATGCACGCCATAAAGCATTTTCATCCATTCCTATACCTAATAGATAAGTTAAAAAGAAGACAATTTGTCTAAGCAACCAAACTGCAAGTGCAGCAAGTCCAAAACTATCATCTTACGACATTTTTGCAGTCAGAAAATTCAAGCGAAATTAATCAACTGAAAGAGCAAGGCCAAATGAGAACTAAACTCCAGCTTAATAAAAGACCACTATTGTTTTAAAACATGTAAACTAAAACTAACAAGCCAGGCAATTCCGGAGAAAAACAAAGGATAAAATATATGATAATAAAAGCAGCCAAGACAAAAAAAACTACTTAAAAAACCAGTACCAGAAACTCTCATAAAGACAAAGAAAGCAACTTCCTAAGAGGTCAGGAATAGGGCAGGGGCCGCAGGGCATTGTTAGGTTTAATCAACATCCTCCATCTTACATCTTCAGCATCAACCTTTTTCCCCCAATTTTAGCCCATATGAAAACAAGATTCAATTTCTATTTGGATCAATTCCTAAAGAAGTACCAATTTGGAAGCCCTTAGTCGATCCTAAAACTATCCTTTTCTCAATAGACATAAACAAAACAGAAGCTAGCAAGCTACTACTAGATTGAAAGATGAATTAATCACCTAATTTCGCGACTCCAGAAGCAGCTTTTTCAATGGCGCCAAAATAAGCGACGGGAAAGGGTCGAGAGGCGCTGGCGGGGAGGAAGGCGGAGACGGTGAAATTCGAGCGAGCGACTAACGAGTGGAGCTGTATGCAGAGAAAGTATATCCGAATCCCAGTTGAACTGAAATGAATACCGAATTATATTATATTAAGTATCCGAACTGATATCTGAAAATGTATTTTGGTTCGGATTGGTAATTCAGTAAAATCCAAATCATGCGCTGGACAGTTTGGAAATAGTGAAACCATAAATATGTTTTTTTAGATTTATCATATATTCTAACGTTTTTTTATTTTTTTTTTTTGTTAATATATTTATTAGGAAATAAAAACATTATCTTTAATAAGTGATTACAATTTTGTTTTTGTTGGGAAAACCGTAAAAAAGTGTCCATTATGGGTGTTACATCAATCGGTACTACCTAGTAAGTGCATTAGGGTCGGGTTGTGTATAGCGACAATAACAAGTATCGTTTTCCTCAGGAAGCAGTCTGTTATCAGTTTAAGATTTTCCTAGCAGATTGTTGCTAAACAGACTTTCTTTAGTTGATTTTGATTGTTGTTTAATTAAACTAAATACACATAAAAGTAAATATTGCAATCTTAAATATATGAAACAACAATAAAAACACAAGCATCACCCATCCCTAAATCATCTAAGCTTTTCCTCCAAACAATCAAACAAACAGCCTTTCTTAAGAACATAGATCTAATATTTCTCAACCTAATATCTCCGAGCTTACCTCTCGACCTCACCCGGTTTCTAAAGCTACTGATTTATATCTCCCCTAGGTCTCAATAAACCAATAACCTTGCATTATGATCAGTTGAGCATTTAACATAAAGCTAAAACCCTTAACATACACGCAATCTGCTCTCGGTCTCATGCATTTGGTATGTGTGTGTTTGTGAGTCCATCATATTAAACCTCCCACATGTCTCATTAACATAATTATGTAAGAGTTTGGGCCCTAAACTCATATAGTAATAAAAACTCAAACACACAATCAACAAATAATATCAAGCAAATAATACATACATTAAGTTGGACGAAGAATTAGACAGCCTATCGAGACAGGCTTTGCCAGTTGGAAAATTACTCACACATATTTACAAAGAAAAACACAAACTCCATTAATGATGAACATAGTTACAAAGTTTAGAGAGAGAAAATGATCCCCCAAAAGGATGCTTACAAATGGTATAGTAAGAAATAAAAATATCTTCAAAAGAGTTAATAAAATATATTTTTTTGGTAAGATAAGAAAGCAAAAATACAATAAGAAAGGAACTAAACTAAAGTAGCAGCATCATGCTTTGTAGGTAAAGATAGCCTAGAAGCATCTTTCCTAAGATGATGAATTAACGAACATGGAGGCTGGTCTAAAAACTGAAGACCAAGGGAGGATGACAAAGCTAGTGTAGCAAGAAAATAAACAGCTCCATTTGCTTCCCTATAGATGTGGTGGAATTTCACTTGGTGCACAAGATCCACAAGCTATGGCCCGAATTGATCACTTGATTCCATTGAGAATATTTACAAGCTCGAAGGAGTCAGATTCGACGATGACTTGGTGAAAATTTTTTGCCAACCAATCTCTATTCTTGAGAGAACTGCCCATGCTTCAGCAAGAAGCGTGTGAACTTTACCAATTCTATGCACAAAACCAACTTGCCACATACCAAAATGATCACAAATCAAAAACCTCCAGCTCCAATATCGCTTGTCAACTGCCCACATGACCCATCCACATTCAACATAACCCATCCTTCTATCGGTTTTATCCATTTAATCCTCCTCAGAGCCATTGATTGATCTTGTAGAAGCCCTTTGGTAGTCCATTTAATATTGCAGGACTCAAAGAAGCACTTGATCACAAGGCATTTGTTTTGGGGAATATCAATGGCATGAAAAATTCTCAGATTTTGCCACTTCCATATAAACTAGATTACACAACAAAAGATATGATTCCAAAGCCTATCCCAGAGTTCCTTCCTAAGGCATTTCAGATTAAGGACCCACCAATCACCTACGGAGCATGAAAAGAAGTTAGGGAGAAAATTGGTGACTCCCAAATCTTGCCGAATTCCTTTACTATGGATGCAATCTCTTAGCACATGGGTAATAGACTCCGAGGATGAATTACAAGCATGATATGTAGAGGCGTCGGCCTCGTAAGATGGAGGGTGGGGGTTTCGTTGAAATCAGTTGAAGAAGAAAAGTGAAAGTGTTAACAGATTCGAGGCCTAAACCTCTAGCTTATGTTATAGAGTCGCTACTCGGATCAGCTCTTACGGGAAATTCAGTACAGCTTGGGTTCGTTAGGCCTAAACTGTATCATAGTATATAGATTCGGGTTCGGATGAGTTACCTACTTGGTCATTATTTGAGTCAAATTATATACACGTCACCACCTTTATAACATTTCTAAATATTCTAATCATTTTCTGATTAAAATTAACAATTTATAACATAAACAAGCGGAAAGCAATAAATAAATAAAATGCGGTAAGTAAACACATATGAATTGAAATATGCATATTCTACGAGGGATTAAATACATATGGGAAAGGGGGTACAAATGGTCTTAAATACAAATGATCTACAAATACATTTTTAATTTACAACTGCGATTCTCGAAGGAAATAAACCCTAACATCCATCTAACCTAAATCTACATGCATCCATAAAGGTTAGCACGAAATATATCACATCACAATCATAAGTTAGTATACCAAACAAGACTCAGTCAAATGGCATAAGTTAGATTAGGGTGATGAATTTTTAATCGCGTGTGAATAGATTTAAAACAAGGAAATTCGAGTTTCCAACGCGCTTTTCTTGTAAAAAGGTTGATTTTAAACTCGATTTCTTGCTCAATTTTATTAATGAAGATGTCACATGGTATTAGGTTAGGTCTGATGTCAGGGAAAATGTGTTTCCAGTCATGAGGTACCCTAAAACAGTGTAAAAGTGCAAAAAACTAGGTAAAAGGGGCAAAAAATAGTGAAAATAGGCAAAAAAAA
>CAOJBI011018658.1:0-10267 GCA_948277035.1 Euphorbia corollata | reverse complement strand
GAAGAAAATTAACCTTACTTTATTCTACATTAAATCACTTGGACTAATTTGAACACAAATATATGTAAAGGAATAAGTCAATCAAAAAAGAGTTTTTATGTTTAATAGAATGTAGACGCAACAATCAAGAATTATATAATTAAAAGTATTTTCCATCTCCGTCTAAAATAGCCATAAATCAACATTTTGGCATCCAATGAAAGATAATAAACACAGTTATTTTGACTACTTTCTATTACTTATTCATTTATTATGGTACAATTAAAGATTTGAAAAAAAAAAGGCTACTGGCAACAGTGCGGGGCAGTCCCCTGAGAGATAGAGAGAAAGTGCCACTTCACATAACCCATTAAAATATCCAAAATAAATTTTTTTAGTTTTTAAGTTTGTATCATGACAAGATAAATATATAGTAATTTGATTTGCATCAATATTGTTATATTTCCAAAACTCAGATTAAAGATTATTGGTTGAATTTCCAGCAATTTCATTTTTTTTTATTATGCTTTTAGAATCGATCAAATACTTTTTATTATTTTATATATTTCTTTCCCGAATGCTATTAAAATGTAGACAGAGCTAAGTTAATTTTGTCCAAGTACCAAAAAGGCCTAAAACAGAGAGTTGCTAACTTGCTATCCATTTGGCATTCCAAGTTCAGTGCCTTACTCCCAAAAAACTCATTATTACATATATATGATATTATATTATAAACACAACAAAAGTTGGACTTATTTCGTTAATGATCTCCAGTCTTCACATGCTTGCAAAGCAGTGCTTTGTATCCATTGTAAAAGACACAAAAGAGAGTCTTATAACAGTGGTCCAATAAAAATAAAGCACAGTTAACTCAAGTTACTTAAACTATTAAAGTCCACAAAGTTACATTATTATCTGCTAAATTAAAAAAAGAGGACTTCAGTTGTTCACCTAATAATTATAATTGGGATAGATTCAGGACTAAAGCCACTTTTTCAAAATAAAAGAGTAGAAGGGACATTTATCATCATTAACAAGATTTAAGATTAAAAGAGTGCAAATTAGAAAAACAAACATATAAGAGACTGAACAATATATTTAGTTTAATTTAACTGTTATTTTGTTGTTGGGGTGGACGTGTAATTAGTTCCCGGACATCTACTAAAATTGCGAACTTTTGTGCCCCTGACAGCATCTTGAATAGGAGTGAAAACTAATCTCAATTCAATTAATCTTAATTTTGGGAGCATCTTCGCAACTTGCCTGCTTCAGTTTTCTCCATTAAAACTGCTTAGTCAAGGACTCAAGAACATGCATCTGCATTACCAAACAAAATTTTTAATTAGACAGACTGAGATGATCTTTTAATGCACTATAATCCATGTATCGTTCATGTCTTGGCATCCACGACGGGATGATCTGCAAGACAAAAACGAGGTCAAAGGATTAGGCTAGGTTGTTTGGTGTAACCACTTACTAAGTCATTATATGAAACAGGGAAATGAAATGTAGGATGAGAGTGCAGAATTAGTCATTTTTCTCTTCACCTTCAATATTGTTAAATTCAGTTTAGTGAAGTTCATTTAAGTTATGTTCAGTTAAGTTCAAATCCATTAAGTTAAGTCAAATTCAGTTAAATTTAGTTCAGGTCCTTTAATCCTAATTTTAATAATAGTTATTGTAATTAATATTTTAATAATAATAATAATAATAATAATCACGATAAAAAAAATGTAACAATGAAAAAATAATTATTAAACAATATTGTTAATAATAATTATAAATATAATAAAAAATAATTTATAAATACTAATAATATAATAATAGTATTGATTTGATTGTAACATAATAATAATTTTAATTATACTCATAGCATTGATTAATTAGAAAATTAGAAAATGTGATACAAGAAAAGAAAATATTTATTGATTATAAAAATATTATTGTTAAAATTGTTTTATTTATAGGTTATTAATATAATATGATATATACCAATAAGTATTTATCCTAACATATATTTATATTAATTATAATTGATATTTTATCAAAACTAGTTTTATCATTTTTCCCACTTTATAATAATTTATTATTATATTTTATAATAATTAATTAATATTATTTAGTGATATTTTAATGATTCACGTTGATTTTTTATTTTTTTTAATAGTTATTAGTTTTATTATTATTTTAATAATTAGTGTATTATTATTAAGTTCAATTTAATTGAGGTCCATTAAGCTCAGTTCACTACGAGGTCTATTTCATAAATTGAGAAAAACAATGCCTAAGTTATCTATTCTAGGGATTTGCACACTTTATATAGGGAATGAATGGTAATTTGACTCTTCATTGGACTCTCATGTTAATATACCTTGCTATCAATACTTAACAATGGCATATTTCTTTTTATACTTGTGGTCATCAATTACTGACACTCTTATAAAAATGAGGTGACTGTCACAAGCTCCAACTTGCTATATTTTTGCCTACTTCCTCCTCCGTTAACTTTAAAAGGTTCCCGTAAAGCTTCCTCAACTTTAAAAAAGTGCATCGGTTTACTTATAAGAGTCACACATTAATTTCTAATACGAGAGTGAAAAATTAAAAAAATAATATCTTAAAAAATCTATTCAACCAAAATCTAAGATGTGACATTTTGGGAGCAAATTGGAGCAATTTCGTCAAGTTGAATGAGCTATTTACGAGATCTTTCCAAAATTGAGGGTAACTGTAGGCTAAATATGACAAGTTTGGGAAGCCTTAAAATTATAACTAGGTTAAATTAGAATAAAAAAATTTATTATCTTCTTGTTCCATGTAAAAATATTGTTTGTATTATACCTGTATTTGTTGGCTGAAAGAGAGCATTAAACTCAGTTACAAGATTGGGGGCAAACTAGTAAATGTAACAAAATTGAAGTTGAGGACTCAATATCGAAAATTCGTAAAGTGGGAGGGCTTAAAAATTATTTTTCCAGCTAGGACCCTTTGGGTGTGAAACAAAATTCCAGGGTGTCCTGTTTCTTGTTTGTAGGCATTATTACCGACTGACTAACCACTCTCTTACTTATCTACAAAATTATGACCCCAACAAAATCTATTTAATCTTAAACTCACTATTTAACAACTAATTGTGGAACTAAATTAATCATAGCTTCCCTTCAAAGAAAGAGATCAATGACTAGGATGGGTATAGTTATACAAAGATAATCATTGAAAATTATGACATATTTAAAACCCTGACTTTTGGATTACAAATCTATTCATTTTATATCCAGAAAAAAAGTAACAATGTGACGTTTTGTATTTATAAAGATCGGAGAATAGTCGTACTCTGAAATGTGAATTATAGACATGACAAATATAAATTTACATTGTATAAAGTTCGGTTCCGTATCATTCGATCCGAAGAAACATGAATTATATCCTTCAACACTTGGATATGCTACTCATCCAACAGCTATTCTCTAATTGATCTTTGATAAATGAGAATAAGACTTCGTGTTTATTTTGCTATAATTGTACTTATAAAAATCAAGACACATAACTAAGGTTAGCTGCCTAATCACATGAAAGGCTTCAAATTTGGTAGTTAGTACGATTTGTTATTTTAGTCCACTCATCTTAGTTTTGACTCATTCAACTGGAACAAATATTGTGGAAATTAAATTATGGATATAATATATTCAAAAGTTAAAAGTAAATGAGAAATTGTGTTGATTTTCAAATTAGGTATAACAAGGGAACTTTAATGACAAATAAAAACCAAATATACAAACCAACCGGGAATTTGTGAATAAGTTAAGTTTAATTAGTTTAACTTACTTCAATTCAGTTCAATCTAATTCAATCTAGAAATTTCATGTCCTTTTCTTACCGAATTCACTAAACGGAATTGATTTATAATTCAAAAGAATATGATCTAAGCCCTCGAATCTTTATTCGTATCGAATTCTCGTAACCGAGTTCAACGGGTTGAAATCACAGTGGTTGTAAGGACAAGTGTGGCCACGTAAAAATTTCCCCCAACTAACTTTTGACTTTTGCCCGGAATCAATGGGTAAAAAACAGCAATATTCTAGATACCCAATCAATGGAAGTCAGAAAATAATACTAATGTAGAGTACTATTTTTCGGAAGGAAGCTTCGCAAGAGTTCCAAAGAAGAATATGAATCTTAAAGCAAAGATTTTACGAGAGCCATTAAAAGAGGCATCCGCAGAGGGCCACTACTAGGGGTGTTAACGAGCCGAACCGAGACCGAACAGATCTGGGCTCGGCTCGGCTCGTTACATAAAATAGTCAAGCTCGGCTCGACTCGAAGCTCGACAAGCTTAACATATCGTAGCTCGGCTCGAGCTCGTGAAAAGCTCGGCTCGTTAACACCCCTAACTGTTTGCGAGCCGCCGGGCTTGTTAACACCCCTAGTTGAGACCCCCACAACAATTCACCGGTGTTGCCGATCCCTCAGTTTATCTCCTTGTTCGCCTACGTTACAGTTCTACCGTCCTTGTTTTCCTGAATGACTCTTCTTCCAACCTTTCATGTTTGCCACTGACTGTACCTGCTAGTTAATCCATCAAGTTTCCAAGGATCTCCTTGTAGTTGAAAGGAGAAGCTGTTCTCTCCTCCACCACATTTATCCTCTCCTATGAACCTCTGTCTCAACATTTATTGAGGCAATTTCACTATAACTAAGGTATGTGAAACCCCATATCCCTAATCCCACTCTATTTTAGAACTTCAGTTCATGAATTTAAATTAACAGTTTTTTTCCCAATAGTATTTCTATTATACGATTGAAGATGAAGGTTCTATTCTTTTTTTTTTTTAACTTAATCTGCATACGGTGATTAGGGATGGAAATAACGAATCTGAGAAAATCTATCGTACATCCTCCTCATTGTAATTTCAAATTTTGGTGGTGAAATTACATGCAATTTATGGTCTTGTCAAAATGCAATATATATATATAGACATGCAAATTTCCATATGTTTATCATTTTGAGGAGAAAACAAGGTGTTATTCTGATCAATCATGTTTGTATCCGTGGTGTGTAATTGGGATGGATATGGCATTGGAACGTTAAGTATGAACTGGTTGGTTTTGGTATGTGCAGTTTAATTGTTAAATATATTCTTAAACCATAGCGTTACACAGATTTTTGAACATTATAATTCAATTTTTTATGGACTTTTAAAGACACTATTTTGGTGGCTGCTAAACATTATCCATATATGTACTTGGGCAACTAAGACTCAAATCATAACTAGTATACCTGTCCCTTTTGAATAATATGATAGTTTTGTTATTTTTGGTTGAATTTTTATGGCTATTAAACAGCATTTTTTTTCTCATTTGTTTTTCTTTCTCTCGTTTCGTCATTATAGTTTCACAAATGCCTGCTGATTCATATTTCCTATGAGAACAGGGCTGAAAATGGAAAGATATTGCCAGGAGAAAATACAGAAATTTGAAGAATTTGTTGATGGCCGCTTGAAACCACATCTTGTTCATGCTATTGCTGAACGGTATTACTTCCTTTTTGTTTTGTATTCTTTCTTATGGATTGATTTTGGAGTGGACTCTGGTTATTGAAATTCTTCTCAATGTTCTCGCCCAACAAGCTTGGGTTAAGTTCGAATGGTAATCTATCTTTCTTAGCAAGTTGGAATATAACCCGCATTCTGACAAGATGTTTTATCTTGTGTCGTTTAAGTGGGGCATTTGGCTGACTGTCTTTGATATTAGTCAATGTGCAGTGTACTTTTTGCAAGTTTCTTCTTTGAGTATCTGTGTCCAAGTTTAATCACTAGTAATTGGATTCTTGATGTAAGGCTTGTAAGATGCAGTTTTTTCTGTTGCATCTTATTGTTTTTAATGCCTTCATTTCGTGACAATTTTATTTTGTGGATTGTTGATAAAGGCTGGAATTCGAGTCTCGTCAAGAAAAGGTTGGATTTCTATATACACAATGAGGACTGTAAAGTTGGCTTCTGGAAAAGAAGTGGATGTTTTATAGTAATGAGCAAGTGCTCATTTGCTGCTTTTGCTTTACCTGTTGCAGGGACAAGGTCTTTGAACAGCAAAATATTTTGTATCCTTTTGCTTTACTTTGTGTTGATTCTCCTTTTATTTGGACTATATGGTTCACCCTAGAAATACCAACTTCTCATTTGCTGTGATTTTTTATTGACTTAAGCTCATAAAAAAAAAGACAATTAAAAATGATTGCCACGTTTTGTGGACATGTTAGCTTCTTATATCCGCCAAGGTAATTAAAGTTGAAGGTATTGACACTATTTTGAAGGTACTGCTGTTTTTTACAGCACTTGAGTATGTCTCTCTGTTTTTTTTTTCTATATGTCGCTTTTTTTTCTATTCCTCTGTTCCTAATATCTTCTAGTGTCACTATTTATCTCTTTAACATGTTCTTATGATTTGAGATCACTTGAAGAACTTTTCGACTTCATGGTCCTTCCTATATTTGAGGTTTACTTGACTCTTTATTTCTAGCTCAGTTTTGTGAAAAATATAGAGAATATAGAGGAAAATAGTGTAACAAGTCTAAGAACATTGGTCAACCTCGGGTCTGAAATCTACATGCAAACTGATGTGTAAGTGCTGTTTCCTTGAGCATGCCCCTTCTTGTTGTACTGTCTTCATAATTACTATCTAGTCTTACTGTATATGAACGTGCCAACATGGGAAGGAAATTTAGAATTGACAAAGACACTTAATTTTTTTGACATCTAAAATATGCAAAATTTGAAATAAATTATAGTTGTGTAATTAGTTAGTTTTGAGTCATATTTTTATCATGTTAGTACTTAGTATATTCTTCTATTATTCTTCTTTCCATCATGACACTACTTACACCATAAAACTTATGGTAGATATTGTAAACCTAATTGAAACAGGTGCCAAATACAATAGCAAGCCCTTGTTTTTCATAATTTTAACATCCCTGCATTGTAGTTTCAGTCCTATCATGACCCTCTTCTATAAATTTTCCATATTCTCATTGAAAAAAGCTGATTTATTATATACATGGGATTAATATGCAGACATAGTATGGAATGTAAGATACTTGTTTATTTGAAAGGAAAATAAAAGAAATAGAAACGTCATCGAGCTCAGAAGAAGCTAGGTCAGTTCTTATGTAATGAATATCACTAACTTAAGAAGGTTTTAACATTGAATATTTCATAGTGCATTGACACTGACCTAATTTACCAAATCAACCAGGATCAGGTTCTTTAATAGAGAAAATATGTAAAAACTGATTAAGGGTTGTTATTATTAGCCCTAAAATGTCAATTATTTTTGAAAACTCGAAGACCAACTTGTGTATTTTGTCAGACTTCAGGAAGCAAATCCAAACCATTTATCGTAGAACTGATTGAATTTGTAGTTTCAGATTCTTTAACCTGGAATCTCGATTCTTGACACATTATTAATAGTTTTGTGAATTTAAATGCTTGTATTCGTAAGAATGATATTGAAATTGGTTGCGTGGCTTGGATTTTGTAATCGAAGAATTTTTTGGAGTAAAATTCTTCGTAAACATCATGAAAAGGCTGATTTGTTTTTGCCAATTCGCTCTGAATACACTGGAACAAACTCAGACATAAACACTGAACAAAATACATTACGATTTTAGTATTGATTTCGTAAAATAAAAAAAGGTATAAATTGTTGAACCATTGTAAAATACAGTTTTTATTCACTAATATATATGTAGTTATGTAAAGTATGCATTAACAAGTAGACATTGGTATCTATTTATTTTTCACAGACCAGATACGTGACGCATAATTGTGGACATTGGATTATGGTTCCACGTGGAATTTACCTGGCCTGAAGAATTGAAGCATATATCCCAAAGGGAAGAAAAGCTAACTAGGTATGTGCTTCATCTTTTACTGGCTTTTGTATTTTTTTGCAAAGTCTTCATGAACACATACTCTGCCATGAAGATGTGAGGTAGATGAACAAACACGAATTCTGTCAAATTTTCTGTTGGTGATCGTTTTATTATAATTCCAAGATTAATCATTAGTATAACAAGTCTCTTGGTACATAAATAGTGATAATGAACAACCTTCATATATTGTGGCTTTGCCTTGGCTGTTAAAGGCATGATTCAGGCAAGGCTCAAGGTCTCGCGCCTAGCCATACTTCATGCTCAATTGCAAATCTCCGGAGTGTATTTAGGTGTGCCTGGGCGCGCCTTGGATACAAGCTGTTGTTGTAGGGGTTTTTTTTAATGTTTAACCTTCTCTATTTTGCTCCTTTTTTCTTATATTCACTTGGTTAAGTGTTTTTTGAGTGCAAATCATGTGATAATAAAAAGAGTCGTGCTGAAAATATGGGGTCATTAAATTGATGGTTACTAAAAAAGTACATACTAAACTCTGAAATGTTTTGATATTAGAAACTGATTTTTAGGTATGTTAAATTCAATGGTTCCGTATCTCTTTACTTTTTATGTTGTTTTGTGGCAAAGTTCTTAGCCTAGTGGTTAATACATGAAGCTTTGATCCTAGAAGTCACTGGTTCGAGTCTATCTTCGGGTTGGTGGGGTTTGAGGTTTTTCTTAGTTATTATTGTAACCCAATGAGACGCATTTGTTTAAGAAAAAAAAAATTCACATTGCAGCGTTCAAAACTATTGTAATTAACACTGTTTAGTATTTGGGAGAATTGTTTGTAGCAATAGAAACACTTTAGATTCATATACTAAACTTTTTTTTGTTGTCGATTCGTAATCAATGCACTATCTTTTCTTCCATTTCCAGAATAGTATTTGTGAGGTGTCTTATGTCATTTAACAGTCGTCAGTTAGTATTAGTAGTTTGCAATTTATTGCTAATTTAATTTTTTTTATGAAATTGGTATTGTTTAATTGAGTATTGGTAACCTTGTTTAAAACCTTTTTCTAGCATTTATACCTTGCAATTATTTTGCGCCTAGCATACCTCGGGGGTGTGTGGCTCCTTTGTGCTAATAATTAGCTATGGCCTATTCGATGCCACAGTTATCTATATGTATTTGAACTGTTTGAATTCTACCATCTTCCGTTAGTTTCTTCTTTGTTTATCGCCCATCCTGATATAATTCATCTGTATTTGAGTTATTTTGTTTTTCTGCTTGGAACTAACAAGTTGTTGGTATCATTTGTAGACAAATAGAAGTACATATGAAGCAAATCGCAGCAATTAAAGCTCAGATCAAGCTGGTATATACTAATAGTGATTCCTTAACTTTCTTTTTCCCTGTTGAACACAAATCCTACTTCCTTGGTTGAGACCTGATTTATAGATTAATAAACACATAAATCTATCCAAGTTCAATCCTGGTATGATGATATATTGTCATTTATCATCCTTTAAGTTGGGTTATTTAAAAATTCCACCCGCATACCAACTGTCAAGAAGAATTTGCATACTCTGTGATAATGAAATATGTTGTGAACCCAAGGCCTTAATTTCGGTAACGTGTCCATGTTTTACCTTGTGTCTGTCTGACTGTACATAAAGAATGCTCTCTCTCTCTCTCTCTCTCTCTCTCCCCCTTGTTACCTTTTATAATTCTTAGTGACTTCCTGTTGATTGCTCACAGGTTCGTGAAGGAATCAGGGAGTTGCTTCAACTTCCAGCAGATAAATTACTGACAGGACACATCATTTGACTCAAATGCACGTTGGATCCTTCCTTTTTGCACTCTATTTCAGTGGGAACAGATTGTCAACTAAGTATAGTGGAAGTATTTAGTTTTATAAGAATGAACAAATTAAATCGTATAGTTGATGTGTTCCAAAGGATTGGTGCTTAGTTGCTGTGTCAATATTTCTAATTCGAGTTTTACACAAATGTTAAGTGGATTAAGCATTATTATTAATGAGAAAGAAGGACCAAGTTTGGGTCTTGGTTGAATATTTTTCATGGTGTAAGATAGCTAGAGGCAGTAAAGGAGATAAGTGAATTATTTGAAGTATTTGATCATTTATGGATAATTATATGATTTCTATATTATCTATGCACCTCAACTGATCTAATTTGCCTCCCCGAGCTAAAGGAATGAGCATGTGGTTGACGAAATAAAAGCGGATTTAAGCCCTCAACGATGTCTAATGGCAAAAAAATTTACCAATATAATGCTGGTTATATAATTGATGTGTTCAGGCTAAACTGGTGTCAAAAGGCAACGACTTGGATTTTGATAAGCGCCAAATTCTGTTGACACTACTGCACCCATTTTTTATTCAAACCAAAATGGACATCCTT
>CAOJBI011018185.1:0-20396 GCA_948277035.1 Euphorbia corollata | reverse complement strand
AAGGTAGAAAAATTAAAACATAAATATAAAGCTTAATTTTTTCCAAGAAAATAAAGTTAAATTCCGAGAGACAATACTTTAAAATTGAATGTGATTTTGTTTTTATTTTTATACACTTAAACCGCTATTGTCAATATTGTTGAGCTAAAAATAAATTTGACTCAATGCATTTTCCCTAGGGTAAACTTAAAATGGTAAAATGTGTTTTCACTCATTTTCAAAATGGGATATAAGAAATATTTTTTTTGCAAATGGTCATTTTAAACAATGTTACATATAATATTATAAAAAATTCAACATTCTAATAATTTAATCTCACTATTTAAAATTATACATTAAAATTTGAGTAATTGTCGGAGTTTTTTTTATTTTCTAAAGTTTATTATCATAATTTAATTTAGAAAATATTTGTGTTATTTGAAAATTTTCAAAATTTCTCACTAATGTGTATTATATTTTTGTTGAACATCTCGAAAAAATTCAGATAAAAACGAACTAGATTTCACATTTTTTAACCATAGACCACTTTTGCAAAAAAAAAAATTTCTCAAATCCAATTTTGAAAATGATTGAAATGATGAAATCACAATGTATCTTTTTAAAGTTCACCTTAAACTTTAATACTCACACATATTGATACATACATTGAATAAGATAAGTCAAAGTCGCAAATTTGTGCTAATCTCGTGATTAAGTCTCCTTTTATGATTAAGAGATGTCACGAGTTCAAGTAATATAGTAGAAATTTTCTTTTATATTTAATGTAAACACACGAGGGCATGTTTATTTTATAAGAAATAAATAAATTGAAATTATTTTATAATAAGTTGCCTTTGGGCGTCTACGATGCGGTGTTATGAATGCTTACATGCTTTGTCAAATACTTTTTGGTACTTGTTATTGGAAATTTGCTATTCTGTTGAAACAAGTTCTCTTTTCAACTTCATTTGTTATTGCACTAACTTGATTCAATGGGCATATGCTTATAATGTTTGGAAGTTCTTCTCAGCAAACTGGGCTTGGACCTTGATAAGAACTTGTTTTCTGATGGGCTTTGTTTGCTGGGCTCTAAGAAAATCCTGTTCTCGGTTTATAGCTTTTTATTCGAAAATCACATTCCAATATATGATTTAATTTGCAATTGAACTAATTACCATTATCAAGTTATTAATTCAATCAATGTTAATCATTCTTAAACTTGTAAATGATGCAGTTATAGGTAGGGAGTCTTGTTGTCCTAAATAAACAAGGTTAGGACGGAAACAATAAGAATTTCATATACTGAAATAGATTCGATCTCTATCATTATGAATTGTGGTTCTACTTGGTCTTTTATATATATGTGTGTGTGTGTGTGTGTGTGTGTGTGTGTGTGTGTGTGGGTGGTGGATGGCATATCTATCAAGTTATCATGGAAGAAAGTCACAATGAGACTCCATAATGAAGAAGCTTACAATCTAAAATACTACTTACTATTTCGTAGTTTTGTTTATGCTCAGCATTCTCCCGCAACACCTGTTTTGAAGGCAATTTAAATATTGATAGGCGTTAGTAGGGTGACAAAGGTCTCAGGGGCTTGGGCGAATTTATATTTCTTTGTTTGTTGTAAAAATAATTATCAATTCAATTAAACTGTGAAGTATAGTATGAATAATATTATAGAAAATAACAATTGACATTTAATATAAAAACTAAAAAAATATAAAGTCTTGCGTAAATTTTACATGATAAAAAATTATAGAAAAAATGTGACATAAAGTGTTTGAGACTCAAAACAATGTTTCCAGGTTAAAACATTTTTTTTAATTACCTCATTAGTCTTGCAATAATAACGAAGTAAAATCTGCGCCACACCCCACCCGGATGTAAACTCGAACCAATGGTCTCCATAGTGGCGGACCCAGGATTTGGAGTTCGGGGGGCACATTTGTATAGGAAAAAAAATCGAGTTGAGCTCGAAAGTATGACATATAACAAAATTATAGTATTTGAAACCTTATATACATACGTATGGTTAAAGTCTACTAAAAATAAACAAAAACTAATAAATGCATTGTACAATCATTTTTTCTTGACCGAACCGGAAATAACACCCCATTTTTTCATTCTTTCATATGTCTCTTCAACCTGAAATTAAATTAAATATGAAAAGAATCATGAACAACAAAATTAAATACTAATAATTTAAATACAACATTCAAATGATAAAAAAAAAAAATCAAAGTGACCTCTTTGTTCCAATTTGTTTGATAAATAATGTAAATGAGAATAAGCGTCTGCAAGAGTGTTCCAAATATCATGCCCATCCAAATTCCCTGTTAGTTACGTTAATGAAAACTAAGTATTAATTTTAAATATCAATTAAAATTTAATTTGAAAATTCAACATCAATTACAATAAATTAAGAAATATACCCGCACATGTAACCAAGAATAAAACCAAGAGGAAGGCCTATTAAATAATATCAACAGACAGACTAAAAAAAATAAACCCTAGTTTAATTTAAAGAAAACCCTTGGGGAGACTTCGTCTTCCCCAAGTGTTTTGCAACCATGGCAGCCAGGGCTGCCATGGCTGATACCGGTGTATGGATGGGTGGGGGGTTTCCGACGATTCGGTGGGGCACGTGCCCCACCGGCCCCCCTAGGTCCGCCACTGGGCCTCCAGTTCAGTCTTACCCACCAAGCTAAGACCTTTGTTTAGTGGTTAAAACACTTTGATTTATAATAGTTTAACCAATTGAACTAATTTTTGCAGGTAATTTTTTTACTATAATGCTTATAAATAACGGTATCTTGAAAAATAACATATAGACAACGCCTAATCCGATCAAATGGTGTATACACATCAATTAGTAGGCAACAAATTGTCCATATACCTGATACCGCACAAGTGGAAAAAAAAGCAGGTGACAATCATGAGAATAAAGCCTAGGCGGCTATTTTTAAAACATTGCTTCAGAGTAGCAAATTTCAAGATATGTGGAAATTGGTTACATGAAGTTGGCTTTTAATTCTATAGTTGTCAATGTGCTAACCAAACTATCCAACTCTATGTGCAGAGGAAGGAAAATGCCAGACAGGTGGAGAATAAGTAGTATAACAACTATATTTAAGAACAAAGGAGATTAAACTAAGACTACATAAATTATAGAGGCATTAAACTAATGAATCATAAGATGAAGGGAGAGAGTGATTGAACATCGACTTAGGAATATTATTAAAGTTTCAGCAAACCAATCTGGTTTGTGCCTGGAAGGTATACGATGGAAACTATTTTCATTTTAAGAAGTTTTGTGGAAATATATGTGGATAAAAAGAAGGACCTCATATGATTTTTATGGAGATAGAGAAAGCGTATGATAAAGTGTCAAGAAAAGCTCTTTGGTGGGTGTTGAAGAAAAAAGGAGTTCATATCAAGTATATTAACTTGATAAAGGACATGCATGAAAGAGCGGTAACAAGTGTACAAATTATACATGGAGTGACAAAAGAGTTTTCAATTGCAGTAGGATTATATCAAGGCTCTACTACTGATGGGATGATTAATGATGATGTAATCCATCGGATCAATGATGTACTGTTAAAGTGGAGAAGTGCTACATGAGTTTTGTGATAAAAAAGATACATCCGAAAGTAAAAAAAATAAATTTATAGAATGGTTGTTAGACCAACCACGATATACGAGAGTGAGTGTTGGGTGACTAAAGCACAACATATTTAGAGGATGAATGTAGATGAAATGAGGATGATTAGGCGTATTGGCGATTATGTAAGAATGGATCAAATTCGGAATTAGTTAATTTGCCAAAAGACTGGTGTGACACATATTGAAGATTGGTGTTACACATATTGGTTATTTGATTGATTGTTATCAATGTGCTAAATTGATGTAAATTTCATTTTTATTAGTATTTTAAGAAAGTGTTGGATGCTAGTTAGGCGAACAAGTTCTTACGTGCTTTGTCAAAAGATTATTCAAACTTTTGTTTTGCAATTTTAAATTTTTTTTTCATACATTAGAATTATAAAATGCAATTTAAATCTTGTAATGTATAAAAATATTTCTACACATGTTATGTAGACTGGTTTTTAAAACATTAGTAAAATGTTTTAAAAAGTAACCCATAGATGAGCTGGGTCCACATTATGCTCTGCAAAAAAGTTAGAGTGATTGTTTTTTCATATTGTTTTTTTTAATAACTCTATCTTCAAGCTTTTATAAGCTGCTGTCCCAAAAAGTAGTGAACAATTTCTAATTACTTAGGCCATGTTTTTTCAACCTATTTAGAACTTATTAACTTATCTGAACTCATTTGAATTGGAACTGAAAAACTGAAACTTAACTGAAAAATAAATTAATCACACCAATAATAATATTACCTTAAAATAATAATAATAATAATAATAATTCATGACACACTACTTTTAAAAATATTAATATAATAATATTAATCCATAATATTTAAAAGTTTGATTTATAGTTTTCTTATAAGGACTAAATTTGTTGTTATAAATTTATAACTTTTCATATTACTTATTAATTTATAATTTTTTTCAAATTAAAAATAATATTTTTTTAATATTTTAATTATTAATAATATATAAAATATTAATTTTATTAATTTATTTGTTACAAAGCAAATTACTCATTCAAAAATAAAAGTTATTTAGTTCTATAAAATATTAGATATGAGATACTCTCTATTATTAGTTAACTCATAACTTAGCTCATAGCTTTTCCTTAACTGACAGATCTTATATGCCACTGCCGGTAATTTTATCTTCACTTTGCCATCATTGATTCATTTAGGTTTAGGTTGCCTCTCCTCTCAATACACGTGGTCTTATCGCGCGTGCTTCATAATCAAGCTCAAGCGGAAACCTGATTTCCCCCCGTCGGCTAAAAATTCCTTCTCGTTACTAATTTAGTACGTGATGTTGACGCTCTTTTGATTTGCGTGGGATTCAATCAAACCTACCGAATCTGGAACGGTCGTGTTCACTGCACGATTACGTATCATTGGCTTAACCCAAAATTATAGAAAATCTGCAAATAATAAATCGAGCTTATGTGAATTCGCCCCCGTGGAACAAAACCCTTAACCTAATCCAGTAAAGTTCTCAAATTCTCTCTCTCTCCCCTTGTCTTTCACCATCTGCACTTTTTCTCTTTCTCCGGCCCAGCACTTTAGTTGCCTCTCGAAAAACTCAATCTGATATCGGAGACGGCCAATTCTAGGGTTTGCTGTTCCGTTCAATTCCTTTCTTTCTCTGTTCGAACTAATTGGATTTAACTACAAATGACAGTCTTAAGGTTCATATCCCTAAGCTTCCATTTGAGGAAGTTGGACCTTTTACTGTTATGACTATCGCTACGAGTGAATGGCTCGATTTCATTCTCACACTCTCTTCCATTTCGCCATTATCGTAACCACGCTAATTGCAAACCTTAACGTAGTTCTCTCATCTAATCAGCAGGATTATTTGTCGTTAACCGATTTCGATTCCAGTCTCTTTCACCAGGATTACTCTCCTCCGGCACCACCGCCTCCGCCGCCGCACGCGCCGTCGGTTTCTTGCACCGATGATCTCGGTGGCGTTGGCTCCTTGGACACCACTTGTCGGATAGTCTCCGATGTCAACCTTACTGGCGACGTGTACATAGAAGGGAAAGGGAATTTTTATATCCATCCCGGGGTGAGTATTAATTGTCCGTTGGCTGGTTGTTCGATAGCCATTAACATCACCGGCAATTTCACTTTGTCAATCAATGCGTCGATTGTTACTGGGAGCTTTGAGCTTGTCGCTTTTAATGCAAGTTTTCTTAATGGTTCGGTTGTGAATACAACCGAATTAGCTGGAAATCCACCAGCCCAGACCAGTGGAACTCCACAAGGGGTAGATGGGGCAGGAGGAGGGCACGGCGGGAGGGGGGCTTGTTGTTTAGTGGATGATAAAAAGTTGCCTGAGGATGTTTGGGGAGGGGACGCCTACTCATGGTCGTCCTTGCAAAATCCTTCGAGTTATGGAAGTAGAGGTGGAAGCACAAGTAAGGAGGTGAATTACGGCGGGGGAGGGGGTGGTAAGGTGAAGTTGACAGTTAAAGAGCAGGTGCATGTGGACGGGCACATATTAGCTGATGGTGGTGATGGGGGTACCAAGGGAGGCGGCGGCTCTGGTGGCAGTATCCATATCAAAACCTATAAAATGTATGTTTACTTTAATATAAACTTCTTAATTCTTATTTAGGAAGTAATGAGTTTTATGGATCTCTAAAGCCATTAATGAAGATGGCTATTTATTATTTCTGAATGCAATCGAATAGCTCGCATTTTGGAAAGGTAGGAATGTCTAGGAATGCTTGGTGAGATACTGAAAATGCATGGTGTAGGACAATTATTGGAGTTAGAACTTGATCATGTATGAAATCAAATATAAGGTGTGAACTGTTTCAATTCTGTAAAGTAGATGTGAAATTCTAATGCATTGTTCGTCGAAGCCACAAGTTAAGTTTAATGTTTGAAGTTAGACTGTATTAGTGCCTATTTTATTGTGCTGGGCGTCCATCAAATTTTGATACGTTAGTTGGGGTCATGAAGTTGTTATGAGGGAAGATATATTGTTGTATTAATTGTTGCTACTATTTATGATTTATAAATAACCTTGTGGTTGTGCACTCTGTTTCAGTGGAGGATATTGACAAAAAGATTGCTAATTTTTTCTGATGTTTAGTTGTTAAAAGCATAGTCTGCGACTTTTTCAGAAAATTTAGAAACATTCAAACAATACGCTCCTGATATTTTCTTCTTTGAACTACATTCTCTTCCTACCTCCCTTCTGCTCGCTGTTTAGGAGGTTATCTGAAATATCAGTGGGTTTTAGTCTTAGAAAGGTTTTTTGATCCACTGTCCATGAAGGTAGCTATTTTTATTGTGGGCGTCATTCCAAATGGCTGATTTGATTATATGTTGTATGCTAATATTAAATGCTTTTCTTGCTTAGTTTAAAAAATTAAAATTGCATGAAATCTAGCCTTGTCAAACCTGAACTTCCCATGTTAGTCAGATGTGAAAGCTAGAGAACTGGACCATTGGCTGGCCTGGTTCAGTTGATAGCCTTTTATGTGGAATCTTGTTCTAGTATATGTGAAGTTTCACGGGGTAGCGGAATGGTTTCTAACAGCAGTAGAATTTTAAACTTTGACTGTTGCAAGTTGCAACTTGCCAGCTACAAGACCTGTTTTAGATTCTCTTTTGATGTGAATTGGACAATGTTCAATTGTTAATCAATGAAATTATTTTATCCTAGAACTCTTAACTTTCCATGTCTACTAGAACTATCAAGCTTGTTATATGTAAAACAACTCAAAGCATCTAAATGCATGCTTTTTTTTTGTAAAAGTTATCCTTTTACATTTTTTTCTAAAATAATGTTATTAGATCAAAGATATTAATTAGGAAAATTTACCCTGTTTTTATGTACATTTTACATGTACTTTTTCTATTTGTGTTTAACTCTAGTTGAGCCTATGTTTAACTCTAGTTGAACTTATGTAGTGAGCATTTTTCTTCATAGATTTGAAGGTTGATTGGAATTTGATAAATCTTAATTGCGGATTTGCATTGCACTTGTAACAAGAACTCTATTTTATTGATTTGGACATTTCTTCTCTTTGTTGTGAAGTTATGTACGTCCCGTTATGATCTTTCTCTTGAGATTGTATTTGATTTTAAGCATGATCCTCATATGTAATGCTTGGTCCCCTTTCTCTTGCCCTATACGTTAAATTATTTTCTTAGTGAGAAAGTTATTTCATTGATGTCTAGTTGCTATATTTACTCCAAAAATATATTTTTAAATTTTCGCTCTTTTCATTTTTATCTTCAATGTTCGACTTTGACTCAATTTGGAAAAAATAATTAGTTTTAAGCTGCCATATTTGAAATATGAGGATGTCAACGTAAATTTTCAGTAGACTAAAAGAAATAAATTAATTGAGAAGGTATCTAGTTGGGTGTGTCTAGAATGTCTAACTAGATTCTACTATTAAAAAAATTAACTGGTGGTGGGTTGTGAGTGTTGCCGTCCATTATATATTTTTCTGTGCTTGCTCATATATGGCATTTTTACTAACCATTAAAATCTGCTTTTTATCCGTTTGCTTTTATTCATCCAAAAATTTTCCATGCTTGTATTTGCATATGAATCTCCTTTTTCCATACTATAGCAGTATTAAGGTCTAAAATAGCAAGGAAAGTCCCATGGGGATAAAAATGTGTACTTGGGTTTAAAAGAATCTGCAATATAAATTAGACAATTAAGATTTGCATCATTTGTGAAGTTCAAATTTTGATGTTTTGGTTTCCTCAACTTTATTGTTCATCATGCTTGTTGTTCTTACTCTTCCTTAGTGGGAATGTTGCTTCCATATTAATAAAGAAATATGGTCATTATTATTGATTAATAAGTTGCAGTTTCACTTCCCTATGATGATATAATTGTCATACAGGCTTTACAATATATTTCTAATTGCTTTCTCTGAAGAACAGGACGGGAGATGGCAGAATAAGTGCTTGTGGGGGCAATGGTTTTGCTGGTGGTGGAGGTGGAAGAGTTTCAGTTGATATATTTAGTAGGCACGATGACCCTCAAATTTTTGTGCACGGTGAGACTCAATATTTCTTTTCTAGCGTTTCTAACTAGGGTAATTTGCGGGCAAACCTATGAAAAAACTTTTTTCTCATTTTGTGCTTATAAATGAAACCAAGTGATTTGTACACAATGAAACATCATTAGGATAAAATATTTTGTAGCAATCCTTTTTTAGTTCTTTAAGCAATTGATTTGCATTATATTTGAGATTTTCATGTGCTTCAGTTGCCTTCATGTATTGCTTTTCAAACGACCTCTTTTATTTTGAGTTGTTTTGATTTTGAATGAGGAAATCTTTTGGCATTAGGATTGGATTAAGTAAAAGGGCTGAGAGTTGTGATCTCTCATGAAACTAAGATAGGTTGTGCAAAAAAGTAAAAACAAAATTGATTGGCTCCTGCCATATATAGTCAAAATCGCAGTTCAATCATGTAAACATGTATATCTTTCTCATCATGACCATACTGGTCATTTCTAAATCATGGTTGTCTTGCCAATAAAGGTTGGCTTAAGTGGTAAGGGCTTCTAATCACTTTTGCTAGATCTCAGGTTTGATTCCTAGCATTTGCAGTTATGCATAAAACTTTAATTGGGAGAAGGGCCACCTAAAGGGTGTTTGAGGAACTTCAAAGTGATCAATCTGCTTACTAACAAAAAAGAAAATAAATGAAATCATATTCTTTTATGTTCATGCATCTGATAAGCCCAAATCTGGTGTGTTGATTTGCAAGGCATTGAACAATGCAGTTTTATACTGATCTGAATTCAGTTGAATTATACTATTTGTTGAGATGAAACTGAAGTGTGCAAGTTTTGTAACATATTTCAGGAGGAAAAAGTAGTGGATGTCCAGATAATGCAGGTGGTGCTGGGACTTTATATGATGCTGTACCCCGGAGCCTTGTCATTAGCAATCACAACATGTCAACAGATACAGAAACACTTCTATTGGACTTCCCTTATCAGCCTCTTTGGACAAATGTTTATGTTCGAAATCATGCCAGGGCAACTGTACCTTTGCTTTGGAGCCGTGTCCAGGTTTCCCAAATATTACTTTTTATTGTATAATTGTTTTCATTTGGTTGCTCATCTGAACTTACCTTATACTGTGGGTGGGAGGTAGGAGAATGGTGAATCGTATAGCATGTTTAATTTAGGAAACAAATATGTTGCTGAGAAATTACATTATTTTCCATAGGAGCTGTAGGAATGTTTGAAATACATTAACATACATCTGGATGATTTTGGATTTGGGTGGGGGGGTTGTTGAAATTGGATGCAGGTTGCTGTGGCTTTATAGCGTATATGCTGAAAAAAAGGCATTCTCAAATTATTTGAATTCTGTATAGATCTATCAAAGGTGGACAAGGTGATCTAGTTGGAGCACACATATATGATGCCTTGCTGCATTGTTCACTTATGTCACAGCCTTGAACTTATGATGGTCATTTTGGTATTCAATTTTTGTTTCTATGAACTCAATAAAGCATCATGTAATGCTTTTCAAGTTGTTTGTTTAAGGATTAACCTTTTCTATTAGATTATTAATTGATCAATTGGCTTGTTGCCCTACTGTTTTGTAGGATCTTCTTCCTATCACTTATCTTTATCAAACATACTTGTTATTTTAGCTGATCTTACACCATTGCAGGTCCAAGGGCAGATTAGTCTATTATGTCGTGGAGTGCTGAGCTTTGGGCTACCTCATTACGCTTCATCTGAGTTTGAATTATTGGCAGAGGAGCTCTTAATGAGTGATTCCATTATCAAAGTATGCTATGTTTGACCTTTTCCACTTGCATGGTGACCTGATCATTTTCATCACTTGTGACTTGGTTGAAAGCCTCCTACTTACTTCTGTGCTTTTTGAATGAGAATTTGAAAGCACTATGTTTTCATTGTCTTTTATACCGTGAAACTTTATAATCCTTCCCTTTTCATGTGTGCCCATCGCATGTATCTTCGTAAGCGTCATGTAAATGAATCATTCTCTAAAGCAAATATATACTCCCTACATCCCAAAATATCTGACGTTTTAGGTGATAAATCTCTTCCCATTTTAATAGTCGTTTGCTATGTTTTAGGGATTCCATCTCTCTTCCATTTCTACCCACTTAAGATAAGAAGAGAGGGTATAAGAGGTGAGACTTCTATTAATGAATATGTTTTTGGAATAAATATAAAAGGTTGATTTAGTAATTTTAATCTCTAATTAATCACTTCTTAATTCTAGGGTAAAGCTCTAAAACGTCAAATATATTGGGATGGAGGGAGTATTATTTTGTTGGTTAGATTTTTTAACGTATTTATTTCTGTTATGGACATCATTGTGAAATGTATAATCTTGTATCTAGCTATATATTGTTTACATTTTGCTGTTTTTTGTTTTTCTTTTGAATTAGACGCATTGAAGTGAATATATTCTTAATTCTTGGATCTTATCCATAGAGTTCGCAGCATAATCTTGGTTTTGGGAAGGCTCTTTTTTAAAGCTTATTTTTGACTTTTTGTTGTTCTATCTGTAGGTCTATGGGGCTCTACGAATGACTGTGAAAATTTTCTTAATGTGGAATTCCGAAATGGCAATAGATGGTGGTGAAGATACGACTATTACTACTTCTTTGCTTGAGGCTAGTAATTTGATTGTTCTTAAGGTATTTTTTTACTGTACATGCATTATTTTTTCTATGGTGCTTATTATGGAGTTTATAATGACTTTTGATCTTTGTAAAACAGGAGTCGTCTGTCATACAATCTAATGCAAATCTAGGAGTTCATGGACAGGGACTATTGAATTTGTCAGGACCGGGTGATTCAATTGAAGCTCAACGCCTTGTCCTATCACTGTTTTACAGTATTCATGTAAGCCACTTTTGTATGCTGTTACCTGCATTGTTCTATTCTGTATGACAAATCACTTTGCATAGAGTTTTATTCTCCCTCTGTATTCGTAAAAGTTGTTGCACCATATTATGGTTTTTACCTGGTTAAGTTGCTGTGGAATACCAGAACAATGCATGTCTGTTTCACCTGCAAAAAATGTGACTATCCTGTGCAAAGTGTGATCTTAGTCTGAATGTTAAGTTAGTTAGTGGTCAAAATTGATCTATATTTTTTGAATCCATATGTTTCCTGATCCTGAACATTCTGACTTTGTCAAATAGTTTTCTGGGGTGCCAATGTAAAAAATTAGCAGTTCTCCAGTTCTCTACATTATTCAGAATAACACTCATCCGAGCATTGGCTTGAAGATATATGCTTGTGTAAGGATTTCAATGCATGATGGAACTTGATGATTCTTATGAGCCTTCTTGTTCTGCTATTATGTTAAGATCCATTGGACAATGGAAATTATAGAATGCTGTTAGTGGGTTCTTTTGCTGAAATAGCAATAAGTATATCTCACCGTTTGTTTTCCTAACTATGTGATTCTTATTTGCCTGAAGGTTGGACCTGGATCTGTTTTGCGTGGTCCTCTAGAGAATGCAACTAGTGAGGCTGTGTAAGTTCTAATTTGCTTGAATTCTTTCCCCCCCTCTTTCATCTTTAAATACTGAGTTCAGCGTTTTGACTTCTTTAGTACACCGAGGCTCTATTGTGAACGTGAAGATTGTCCTATCGAGCTACTTCATCCTCCTGAAGATTGCAATGTGAACTCATCTTTATCTTTTACTCTTCAGGTAACAACTGACCGGCAAACAGTGTTATGTTACACATTTTGAACTTGACTTATTGCGTCTATTATTGGCTTGTTTTGTTCAGATATGTAGAGTGGAGGATATTGCTGTCGAAGGACATATAAAAGGATCAGTTGTCCATTTCCATCGAGCGAGAACAGTGTCCATCTTTACTTCTGGAACAATTAGTGCATCTGGGATGGGTATACTCTATAAGCTTTTCTTCACAGACCATCACTTAATGAAATTTTATTTTTCTCTTGCTGCTTATTTTTTCTTCACCTGCAGAAGAATTTACCATGACAGGATGGTTTGATGAAGTTATTGAGTACACATCATTATCACAAGGAGCTTCATGCTTCTTGAGGAATTATAGTTTGATTTGCATCCAAATTAAGATGTTTATGACTTTACGTTAATGCAGGTTGCATAGGTGGTGTAGGTAGAGGTGTTTTGGAAAATGGCATTGGTAGTGGTGGTGGCCATGGTGGTAAAGGTGGGCTTGGGTGTTACAATAGTAGTTGTGTTGAGGGTGGTATTTCATATGGAAATTCTGAGCTTCCTTGTGAACTTGGTAGTGGAAGTGGAGACGAAAATTCTAATGGTTCGACTGCTGGTGGCGGGACCATAGGTAACATAAGCCAGCAAATTTCTTCATTGCTTTTGGCTTTATTATTTTCTTTTTCATTTGATTTTTTCTTTTTTCGTTTGAACAATACAAAATAAGGTCATGGACATTTGAAAATAATCTTTCCACATGAGGTGTTGCTGTGTCTTAGCAAGTATTTCGTTGGGAATTGGATACGTTGCTTTTGTTGACAACTTAATTAATACCTATTTGTAATATTTACCATTTTTTTCTGGTGAAGATGTGTTAAGCTTGTTTCCTGAGGGTTGATGGTTGCACTCACTCTTTAACTTCTATTTTTGGAGCAGTGATGGGCTCTTTGGAGCATCCTTTGTCAAATTTGTATGTCGAAGGCTCTGTGATGGCTGATGGGGAAAGTTTCCAAGAAACTGTTGAACTGGGAGAGTTTACTGCTAAAAATTACACCAATGGAGGTCCTGGGGGTGGTTCAGGAGGGACTATATTAGTCTTTTTGCATACACTAGATCTTAGTGAGTCTGCTGTTCTTTCAAGTGGTGGAGGGTATGGAAGCCCTAATGGGGGAGGAGGAGGTGGCGGAAGGATTCATTTCCATTGGTCCGATATTCCCACTGGAGATGTGTATCAGCCTATTGCCAGTGTAAAAGGAAGCATCCTCACGGGGTTAGTATTTTATAATATTTGTATAAAGCTTCAAATTTACAAATTTGGTGGTCTCCCTCCCATGTTATATTTTGTTTCAAGCGTTTCTTTGTTAACAAATATTTCTCTTTCCACATAAATTGAAAATCCGCTGATTATAGCTATTTAAAATCTTGTTGATTATTCTTTTAGTAAGTCGATATATCTTTTATGTCTTACGACTTTGTTTGAAAGAGATTGTGAAATCATCATATAAGAAGATAAACCTCAGAATTTTACTGTCATTCATGTCAGTACTTGACTGAGCGAATCACAACGTTAGAGTTGGAATTTTGCGCATTTTAATATTAGTGTAGTTGGTTAGGGATTTTTTTCACAGAAAGCTTTGGTGCTGTTGAAACTTACTCAATTAACTCACTTTCTTGACTTCTGGGAACTTAGAAATTCTGATCCTTGTAATAGTCTTCCTTAGCTTTCACCAACCATTAAGGAGCTTAAGCTGAAAATTTTTTTGGAGGAATTTATATTTGATAAGTGCACAGAGATTGGAAGTGTACAAGGAAAGTTTGAACTGAAAAATCTAAACAATAAAAAAATTATCACTCCTATAATTTGAAAAATTCCTAGTCAAAATGAGAGACTGAAGAATTGAGTTGAAAAAGCAGTTCATATGCTGCTTTAAAATATTAACAGTGATGTTTTTGTCTGGCTTCTATCATATGATGTCAGTTGTCACAGTCGTGCCTTAGGCTCCGGGCTTAAAAATCTGTAGCCTCATAGCTCAGGCCCCTGCCAGACCCTTCACATTCGAAAGGCATATGCCTGGATGGTCCCAGCGCCAAAGGTGTCCTCCTGACACCAGAATTAGGTTTTGTTTTAGAAAATGTAATGATTTAGGTAAGTTCAGAGTTTGAGAAAGAGAAATTAGAAAAGAAACATTAAAGTTAAAAAGAAAATAAAAAATATTACTTGTGGAATGAGAGAAGTTACAAAAGAGAAAAATAGAAATTTGGAAATGCAACAAATTACGAAAAAATTTTCAAACTAGGAAGGAAGAAGAATTGAGGGGTAGAAATAAAAACGAAAAAAAAAGAAAAACATTTTGATATTGATTCCAAATTGATTGATAATTCGCAATTAGCTACTTAACTATTAATAATTTAATAAGATAAACTATTTTGGTCTCTTTACTAATTACAAGGATATATATAGCAGGTTTATGTTAATTTATATTTATTGTAATTCAATTTATTTATATTTTCTGTTGTTGTGGCGCTTAACGCCTTGACAACTTTGTATGATGTTAATTGCTCAAATGTACTAATGGGGTTTAAAACCTAGGCAAATTGCAAAATTAAGCATTGGCCAAATTTAAAAATAATAATTGCTTGGCTCATATTTCATATTTGTCAGAGCCTAAATTTGTAAAACAGAATGCTAGAAAAAGTTGAACTATAAGTTGAAGTTACCAAATATCAATAGTAGACAATACTAATTCAGTCAGTAAAAAATCTAATAAGCACCAAGTTGAACAACACCACAAATGGACAGTAAAATTGCTTCATTATGCAAATCTGAAGTGATTCTACTACTCTTGCTACAAGTTATATCTTCTCCTTAATGTCCATTATTGTAAATCACAGCAGAATTGAACCCTATAATGTGAGAACTGAGTTCCTTTTGTCTAACAGTGTACAATGCACACACACTTAGGTTATAGAACATTTTTAAAGTTAAAGTCTAAATGATTTGTATGCCTAGCATTTAGCTCTACTACTCAAAATTATTACCCAAGATAAAAACGTTTCAATGTCTAGTATGAACTCTTTTTAGTCAGCTGCCAATTTGATTTCAGAACATTTTTTAGTGTGAACACTTTCATTATTCTACATCAAAACATATTAGTATCACGCGATTTACATTAAAGGAACACTATAACAAGTGAGTAGTAAAAGTACATGAGGGGATCAACATACCTAAAACCCTAAAGCAGTGGCTTATACCTAAGGCAAGTCTAGGTGCACCCTGGCACAGTATTACTAGACGAACCTAACCCTAGGCATGCCACCTCGCATGGTGAGGCAATAGACCTTGCCTGGTTTAGCTTATAGCTACATGACTATGAATTTCCTGGATCATTTTTGAACTTTGAGTTACAAAGTGTTTTGTTGTGGTGAATTACCTCGATGCTTATCATTGAATTATTTCAAACTTGCCATGTGATAATTTAGTTTGCAGTTCTTGTTTTTAGGATGATATGTTTGATCATGTTTGTCATGGTGAACATTGCTTTGCCATTTGTACCAGAAAAGATGATTGTAGTTTAAATGCATTCTTGTTCTTGTTGATATGACAGAGGAGGGATAGGTAGAGATGAGGGTCATGCTGGAGAAAATGGAACTGTGACCGGAAAAGCTTGTCCAAAGGGGTTGTATGGAGTTTTTTGCAAGGTATTATTATGATTTCGTAGAGATTTTCTTTATTCATTTTTGTGATGTACTCCCTCTGGCTTTTATTATGGCTTTTTAGGTTTATAAGTTACGCTTTATATTATGAACATGTTTTTGTCAAACTATTCCTTGCAATTTCACGTATTTGAACTAGGAAAGAGATATGGTGCAAAAAAAATCCTCTATTAAGCCTTAATAATAAAAAATAGCAAGAATTTTTGGCGTTGAAAGTAGACTTTTAGGAGAGCAAGTATTAATGGTAAATCAATCATTTTGATAATCTAATTAGTCTTTCTTTGATATTGAGAAACAACCTTGTGAGTATATTATATCGGGATTATATGCATGCATCATAATTTTCAACCATCGATTATGACAGAAAAAAAAATGGTGTACTACTGTTTATTTTCTTTTCCTTTATTACAATGCTGAATATATTTTGCAAGTTGTTGGATTTTCACAAGGCTTAATCTTTGTATCTGTATTGATTGATAGAACAAGTACCAGCTGTGTTCTTCTCCAGTTCAGCAGTATCGAAGAGTGGTTTGTGTGATTAGACGTTAGTATATTTTGGTTATGAAGAGACTGGTGGACCCTAGAGCCTTCACCATTCAAGTGTGACACCTTTATATTTCCACGTAATGTCAAGTTAAATAGATATTAGTTGTCCTTAATATAAAGAGTTGCTGGTTGAAGCTTGAGGTGATTAAAAGCGAAACAAATTCTTGGTTTGGAGCACAATTATATATATGTGATGGTTATAGCTGATCAAATTTTTACTACCAACTGAATGCATCAAATTGCTGCTAGGTATTTTCCTCTGTTCAGTTCATACTCACTCCTAGCTATTACCTATGTTTTGGCAAATTCAGGAATGTCCAGCTGGAACTTACAAGAATGTTTCTGGATCTGATGGAGCTCTTTGCCATCCTTGCCCTGCCATTGAACTTCCTCGCCGTGCTGTTTATGTTTCTGTTCGAGGTATTGTAATGTTGGTGTTGTCTTAATTGATTTTTAAATTTGTGGCTTGCGTCAGAGCTATAACTTATATCACTAAATGCGTTGTTCAAAGAAGTAACAAGTTAGATTATTCAAGATTAACTAGTAAGCTGTGATGGATGACGCCAATAAAAGACAACTTATGTAGAGCTCGATATGGCACAAGCGTATATGTTTTTTCTTTTTTATACTAAATTACTAATGTTAAAAATGGTTTACCCGCTCTAACAATTGTCTGCGCTCTTGAATAGGTGGTATTGCTGAAACACCATGTCCTTATACATGCATCTCAGACAGATTTCACATGCCTCATTGCTATACAGCTCTTGAAGAATTGATCTACACTTTTGGTGGTCCATGGTTATTTTGTCTTCTTCTCTTAGGCCTCCTAGTCCTCTTGGCGTTGGTGCTTAGCGTTGCCCGATTGAAATTTGTTGGGGTTGATGAATTGCCTGGACCAGCTCCCACTCAACATGGTTCTCAAATAGATCATTCTTTCCCTTTCTTGGAATCAATGAATGAGGTCTTTTTCAATATTTCTAACATACATTCGAAATTAAAACATTGCATTTGATGACTAGCTTTTGAAGTTTCCATGTGTATCATTTTTCTGTCTTTTTGTGTTTTCCAAGTTGTTTTGTTCTTGCTTGTTTTCATGTGGTTGTTGATATATAGACTTCACATTTCAGGTTTTGGAAACAAATAGAGCTGAGGAGTCTCAGAGTCATGTTTACAGAATGTATTTTATGGGGCCTAATACTTTTAGTGAACCTTGGCATCTTCCCCACACTCCACCTGAACAAATAAAAGAGATTGTGTAAGCTACATATTTCGTTTTATTGGCTGGCTTTGTTATTGTGATATGTAATCCTCAGTCTATCTATTGCTGTTACAGACAACATTCTGTTGTTGCTAAGATGCTATATTGTCAATATAATTAATTTTTCAGATACGAAGGTGCATACAATACATTTGTGGATGAAATTAATGTTATAACTGCTTATCAATGGTGGGAAGGCGCAATGTACAGCATTCTTTCTGTTCTGTCATATCCCCTTGCATGGTCATGGCAGCAATGGCGACGGAGAATTAAATTGCAAAGGTTGCGTGATTTTGTTCGATCTGAGTATAATCACGCTTGCTTGCGTTCTTGTCGTTCTCGGGCTCTTTATGAAGGTCTTAAGGTTGCAATTCCTCCATTTATCTTTATTCTGGGATTCTATATTACAAAGTCCCCTCTTTGTTTCATATCTAGAAATATGTTGGGTAATTACCAATAAAACATGTACGCAAGTGTAGAAAATCATGTATTGTGAAAGGCCAACCTACCCTAGGTATCAAGTATTTGGCATTGTTTGTCTGTCTGTTAAATGACCAAAGGTTAATGGATAATTCTTTTCTGTAATTGTCTATTGCCATTTTAATATTCACTGAGCTTCAGGGTTGGGAACTCAGGAACAATGTTTATATTTTTTGACAATTCTAATCCTTGCTCTCTATTTTCTCGGCTGCTGTACTATAGTTTCATATAACTGATCATTTTTTACAAACATATTTTGTAATGTTAAAAAACTACCAAATTGTTCTGGTAGTAATCGACAAGAAGAGTTATTTTTTACATGATGATGGCTTGCTATTGGCTTAGAATCCTACCTTTTCAGAAGTCTTTGATGTGTTTGACAGGGTTTGCTCTGAGATTTACTTGCTTAAAGGAGATTTAATACCTGTACGTTGATGCGCAAAAGATATCAAAATAGGAGGGTGAATGTTTCAGTTTTTATTATTTTTGTGGACTTAAAGATATTTAGATATTTGTGACTGCATTTGTTAACACGGGTCTAGAAATATTAGATGATTTGAATGTGGTAGGTATTTTCCATCTCTTTGTTGGTCTTTTCAACTGTGTTATATTTGATGCCTGATGTTAATGTTGGTTAGGTATGTATTGGGTGCCTTTTTGATTGTCACTTGTTAAATATTCGATTTTTTATATGCATTAACTATTTAACACTTATGAGAGCTGCTTAAAAAAACTGTTGAAATTTCTGACATGGGTCACTGACTCACTGAAGGTGGCAGCAACTCCTGACTTGATGCTTGCTTATATTGACTTCTTCCTTGGCGGCGATGAAAAGAGGATGGATCTTCCTCCACACCTGCATCAAAGATTTCCAATGTCTATTATTTTTGGAGGTGATGGAAGTTACATGGCTCCTTTTTCAATCCAATGTGATAATATACTTACTAGCCTTATGAGCCAGGTTTGTCATCGAATTTCCAGACAATAAAGTTCAAGTAGTTATATTTTCAGCTTAAACATTTGGCGAAATTGATATGCTTCGTTGACATTTTCTATTCAAAGCTTACAATAATTTTTTAATCGCTCTTCTTTTTGTTTGCAGAAGGTTCCCCCAACCACTTGGTACCGGATGGTGGCTGGTTTGAATGCACAGTTGCGCCTTGTTCGTCGTGGCCAGTTAAGAAAAACGTTTCGACATGTCATTAATTGGCTCGAAACTCATGCCAATCCTGCTTTGAGGGTTCATGGGACCCGTGCTGATCTTGCATGGTTTCAGGCTACATCTTGTGGTTATTGCCAGTATGGAATCTTGGTTTATGCCGTTGAAGAAGATCACGTTGAAAATATAGATGGTGCTAAAAAAATTGAAAAGCACGAGGCGTGGTAATGGTTTCTTATGCATGCTTGAGCATAATATCCAATCTTATTAGGCTGTCTTTCTCTTCTGTTTTCGTATATCTATTATATTATTACTGATAATTTGAATAGAGTGCATGCTTCTATTGTGTTTGAACATATATAGCGGTTATCTATGCTCGTTCTGCATTTTACTAGTTTACATGCATGTTATTAAAAGAAATTGCTTTTAGGGTGAAAATCTCATATAGCTTGGTGTTGTTATTCTGCAAATGCTTGTAATATAGTTATTCAATCTTGTTTGCTAGATACAAAAAGTGGACAGTCAGCATAAATTCTTGATTTTAAAATGGATTTTAGGAATGGCTTTCGTCTAACTTCTGGTCAACAGGACAAGTGATTACCGAGGAAATTCATCTGGTCATTTGGGAGTTGATTCACTATCAAGTGGAGCCCCCAGCGGCAATGAAAGTTACTCGAGGCGGAAAAAGGGATATGGGGGGAGTTTAGATACTAACAGTTTGCAAATGCTCGAAGAAAAGAGAGATGTATTTTGTATTCTCTCTTTCATAATACATAATACTAAACCTGTTGGCCACCAGGTAGCTGCCAAGTCAATATAAGTTTACCAGTATCTAGTAATATCAATTGCTATTTAATGCAGCAAAACCTGTCTCTCATGTCAATTATTGTTTTCCTCATGCAGGATCT
>CAOJBI011018058.1:0-16969 GCA_948277035.1 Euphorbia corollata | reverse complement strand
GACTTATCAAAATTTATGAGTTGGCCAGCTGCTCTCGCGTAAGAATCCAAAACAAGCTTGAGATTTCGAACAAATTCCACTTTTGCCTCAAAAAAGAAGATGCTATCATCTGCGAAAAACAGATGAGTAATTTCAGGGGCCTTACGGCAAATATTGATTCCTGCATAATTTCTGTTACTAGTGAGACTGTGAATCATTCTAGAGAGCCCATCCATACATAATATATAGAGGTAAGGAGAAAGCGGATCTCCTTGTCTTATGCCTCTTTGGGGAACAAACCTTTCAAGTAAGTTATTTTGATGGAGAACCCTATAAGAAACTGAAGAAACACAGCTCATAATTAACTGAACAAAATTTTCAGCAAATCACATTTTCAAAAGGATACTAGAAATGAAACTCCATTCCAATCTGTCATAGGCTTTGCTTATGTCAATCTTCAGAGCCCCATAACCTTTCCTTTACGTTTCCCTTTCATAAAATGCATAACCTCAAATGCGACTATGGAATTATCTTGAATGTTTCTTCCTGGAATGAAAGCACTTTGATTGGAAGTAATCAGATTCGGCAAAATCTTTTTTAACCTGTTGGCAATCATTTTGGACACAATCTTGTAGAGGACTTTGCATAAAGCAATTGGCCTTAGTTCTGACATTCTTTCCACCCGTTTCTTCTTAGGAATCAACACTATTGCCGTCTCATTAAGAGAATCAGGAATGATACCTCGGTTAGCACAATCAATACAGAAGTCAGCCACCTTCCCTCCCACAATGCTCCAATATTTATGGTAGAAACCAGGATTAAAACCGTCCAGACCCGGAGACTTGTCTGCATTCATATTCTTAATAGCTTCAACAACCTCCTCCACTGAATAACTCTTAAGCAAAGCTTCATTGTGTTCATCATTGATTAGAACTGGGATGGAATCAAGAATAGTCTCATCGGATACTGCGTGAGTTTCATAAATTTCCTTGAAGTATCTAAGAATCACTTCCTCAAGGCCCTTACCCCATTTAACCCACTTCCCGGTCTCATCTCGAAGCTTTGTAATACGATTCTTCTTTTGGCGAATTGTAGCCTTTCTATGGAAGAATTTAGTATTTTGATCCCCCTCTTTGAGCCAAAATTCCTTGGCTCTTTGCTTCCAATAAACTTCTCTTTGATTAAGTAAAGGAAAAAGTTTAGCTTTACACTCCTAAAGAGACTCGCGACTGTCCTGATTATGAATAGATCTCAACAGAGCTAATTGCTTTTTACAATCAGCAATGTCATCATACCACTTGCTATTAAAATGATTCCCCCAATTTTGAAGCTCCAATTCACAAAGCTGAAGAATTTCAGGGACAGATCGAGTGCTATTATTGTTCCAAATATTCTCAACAATCTTTTTACAATCCTCCTCCCTCGTCCAAGTATTATCAAAACGGAAAATCGGTTTAGAGGTAACAGACTGATAAGTTCTAACCTGGACATAGATCAGAAGATGATCAGAAGAGCTGAAGCAAAGAACCTCAGCTGAGTGATGAGGAAAGAGATCATGCCATTTTTTATTAACTAGAAACCTGTCTAGTTTCTCCTCTACGAAATCAGTACCAGATCTGCCATTATCCCAAGTGAATCTACTCCCCTTCATGTTTAAATCCGAAAGGCCTATCTCAGTAATGACTTGTTGAAACTCATGAATTAGGCTAGGAAGTGGAGTTCGACCCCCTCGTTTTTCATTAAATCTAAGGATGGCGTTGAAATCACCTAGACAGCACCAAGGTAAACTGACATTATTAGCTAGAGTTCTCAAACAGCTCCAAGTAAGATTTTTCTCATTCCTCTTGGGCCTCCCATAAAAGCCAGTAAGTATCCAAGGCCCAAAATTGCTACAAGCTACAATTGCATCAATAAACCATGGGGAGGAATCAACAATATTAACCGAGACTGCGGACTTCCATAATAAAGCAAGACCACCACTATGACCCACACAATTAACATTAAAAACACCATCATACCCCAAAATCATCTTTATTTCATTTATTCTTGACTCATTACATAGAGTTTCTACTAAGAAAATAAAATTCGGCCTCTTATCCCTAACAATCTCTTGAAGGGTTTGAATTGCGCACGGGTTGCCAAGCCCACGGCAATTCCAGCTTAGGCAACTCATGGCTGCCGCTGATAAACTGGATTTTTGGTTGCTTGTATCAATTATGTCATGGTCCATGTCAGAATCCTTACTCAGGCCCATTTCTTCGGTATTCTCCCCTTCTTTACTAATTGGGCCAAGTCTCCTTCTTTTGGATTCCCCCAAAGTTAGGCCTTCTTCCTTATCTCCCTCTTTAAAAGAGCAGGTCAAATTTCCTTTTTCAATTCCCCCTTTTTCGCCTACTGATATCTCCTTATCATAATGATTATTATCTTTTGAATTCAAAATAGGATTGATTTCCGAAATTCTTGGATAATTAAATCCCATTGATTTGTTGTTTCCTAATTCCTTCCAATTCTGGACTCTTCCTTCGTCGGAAAACTTTCCGTCATCCTCTCTCAGCCATTTCGCTCCTATATTGGTGTTTCTCCGACGGAATTCGGCTTTCATCTCCGGTCCATAATTTCTTTCAAGCACACCATCTTCACTGTGCACCAGATTAGGGCAGAACTTTTCACCATGACCCAATAGACCACAAATGAAGCAAAAGGTCGGAAGTTTCTCATAGCTGAATGAAATAGTGAACCAGGCTCCTCCCTCTTTTCTTAGTTGTTTGTCTTTCCAGAGTGGTTTCCTAATGTCCAATTTCACCCTCATTCTTGCATAAGCTCCCCAAGACTTTGATATCCCCTGTTGATTTTTAAAATTGAACTCATCGGATTCCAAGAATTTTCCCATGGCATTTCCCAGCCGTTGAAGCACCATCTCCGAATTGAAACCAGGTTTGAGTCCATACACTTGAACCCAAATGTACACTGAGAATAGGGGTATTTCAATAGGATCTTCAAATCCCTCTGTTTTTTCGATTAGGAGCAATTGATTATTGAAGGTCCACGGGTTCAATTTCATAACTCTGTCTCGATCCACCACATGAAAGAATCTGAAAAGATAGAGACCCTCCTGAATTTCTTTGGCCGTCATTCCCATGGTAGGTCTCCATAATGATGACATAGTTTGCTTCATCGACTGAAAGTTAATCGATCTTTCCGTAAAAAATCTTCCAACTAGACAGAGAGATAGGTCCTCTTTCTCTTCCGCAACCTCTTCATCCTTGAAAATCAGACCCTCCGATCCATCCCCTTCCGCTGAGAGGCTAGCCATATCAACTGAGATATTGTCGATCTCTTGAGCCATTGTTAGAGGAAGGAAATAAAAGACAAAAACGAACGAAAGAAACTTGATAGATATCAAGACGAGAAACAGAGAGCTCTCATATTGAGAGAAGGCCGCTTTTTCAACCCGGTTGGGGGGTTTGAGTTGGGAATTTTACAAAACTCGACCAATTGGATTTTTTTTATTAGTATTTCAAAATTTTGCTTTTATTTTCCGTGTTTATCAAACATTTATACTATTATTTAAAAGTTGCAGCGTTTATATGAACTTTAGCTCAAAGCTATAATATCAAGTTGGTAAGAAAATAAAAAAAATTATGTTGCAGTACAATTTATCTTTTTAACTCATGTAAATAACTAAATAGATATGTTATAGTATAGAAATTAATTAGACTTTATTATCATTATATTTGAAACATGGAGATAAGCTTTTGATTTAATAACTAAGGATGATTTGATACTTTCAAATGCAAAAGTAAGAAAATGTTATATAATCTCTACGATCCTTTTTTTTAGACTTTTTATTCTTGTTATTTTTAATTATCAATTTTAATATATCAATGCAACTTTTAACATTTTTTTCCTAATTTACCTTTACATTAATTACGAAAGAGATTAAGTATGTTATAAATATTGTAGTATTTCCTATTGTATTGTAGTATTTCCTGTTGTATTATTGTTTCAGGATTATTGTAGATAGTTGTATGATTAGTAGACAAGAGATGGGGTTGAATAGAGAGGGATGGGTCTTAGTACCTAGTTCGTATATATATTCAGATGTATTGGAACGAGCTAATCAAGAGGATGTTTCTGTATCTCTTTAAATTTATGTTTCTACTTTTTCATGGAATCAGAGCGAGTGTACATTCCAAGGTCTATTTTTCTTCTTTCTTTATCACAAAAGTTGGTGGTCAACGTATCTATCTTTTTCCTTTATCTTTAGTTCTCATCGCCCCCGTAAATAGAAAGCCCACACCTTTTCCGACTAGTCCATTGAAGTTTGGTCACCGTTCCGAGAATACATGAGCCTCAAGCGCCATCGACAGTTCCGCCTCCATCACCACGCACCAGGCATGATGCCTTTTTTGGCCACATTTTCTAACAAAATTCCACCATCGGTGTCGCCTTTCCATTTTCGGTCACCATATATAGTTAGTTTTTCATGCACTCACACTATTTCGGCCTTCATTTCTTATGATGTTCTATCACCGCCATCTCGGTCCTTTGTAGCCGCTTTGAACTCTGTTGTTGTTCCTACGCCATTAACTGAAGCATTATCTCATCAAGGGTGGCTCGAAGCCATGAAAAAAGAAATGATGGCTTTTGAACATAATCATACTTGGGATTTGGTAAAACTATCTACCAACAAGAAGGCCATTAGATGTAAATGGCTCTACACGGTCAAGATGAATTCTGATGGTTCAGTCGCTCGACTAAAAGCGCGGTTAGTTGCAAATGGGTACACTCAGTCTTATGGTGTTGACTATACTGATAACTTTTCTCTAGTAGCCAAACTCTCTTCCATTCACCTCTTTATCTCACTAACTACGACGTATAACTGGGATTTTCATCAATTGGATATGAAGAATGCCTTTTTACATGGTGATTTGACAAAAAAGGTTTACATGGAGCAACCACCAAGGTTTATTGCTCAAGGGGAGTTCAACAGAGTGTGCAAGGGACGAAAATCTTTGTATGGCCTTAAACAATCTCCACATGTGTGGTTTGAAAGATTTATTTCTGTTGTTGTTGAATTTGGCTTACAATGAAGTGCATATGACCATTTTATGTTTTTTATGTCATCCAACTCTAGTTGTATATTACTAGTAGTGTATGTGGATCATGTTGTGATTACTGAGAGTGATAGACAGGAATTTCAAAGTTGAAGGTCTTCCTTAGCAAGAGTTTTCAAACTAAAGACCTCGGACCATTAAAATATTTCTTGGGGATTAAGGTACTACGAAGCCGAAAGGGGATCTTCTTGACTCAAAGAAAATACTACCTCGACTTGCTAACTGATGTCAGAATGATTGAAGCAAGAGTTTGCGATGCACCGATGATACTAAATGTAAAGTTGAAACCTGATGAGATCTCTTAGAGAACCCCGAGACGTATAGACGAATTGTAGGAAAATTGAACTATCTCACAATCACTCGTCGTGACATCTTATTTCCGGTCAGTGTTGTCAGTTAGTTAATTTTGACTCGCAAAACTTCACACTGGGATGCTCAAGTGCAGGTCTCAATACAAGGCCATACCACACACTACTTGTGAAATTTTATGGTTGCGTCATCCACTTAAAGAACTTGGGTTTTTACAAATAAAACCAATGATATTGTGGTGTGATAACAAGGCAGCCATATACATCCATCAACAATAATTCAGTATTATCATGAACGTACCAAACATATCAAAGTTGATTGTCAGTTCATTCGACAAAAGTAAGAAGATAATACATTTCAATCAATCATGTCAGAACCGGAAGTCAACTAGCTGATGTATTCACCAAAGTCTTGCCAGGAAACAAAACTAAATACATTTGCATCAAGTTGGGAATGACAAATATCTATGCTCCTACTTGAGGGGAAGTGTTAGAAATACTGTAGTATTTCATGGTGTATTATTGTTTCTGTATTATTGTAGATAGCTGTAATAAATTATATGATTAGTAGACAAGAGATGGGGTTGAGTAGAAAGGGATGGGTCTTACTACCTAAGGATGAGCTAATCAAGAGAATATTTCTATATCTCTTCAAATTTATGTTTATACTTCTTCAAAGTATAAATAAAGCTATAAGTTGGTAATTAAAAAGATAGAGAAATCATAAGGTAAAAGAGATAAATTAGTCATTTTAATAGTACAATAAATGCGTTATTAGAACCAGAGAGGTATCTTTTTAAATTTTATACAAAATTAATAATTATTAATATAAGAATTATTCTTTCTTCTATCCTAATTTCCCTCTATTTCTCATCCTCTTATCGTTTGCTTCTCACATATACTGATTCTATTTCTGTTATTCAAGTCACTAGCATCACAATTGGTATCAAAGTCAAGGTCCTCCGACTTATTCATAATTAAAAAGTCTGGCATGAAGAAGCTAATTGTCAAAAAGAATCATGTAGTCACTTGAAGAAATAGTAAAAACAGAGAGATCCAATGCAAGAGAAGAAAGACTGATTAATAGAGTTGAAAAAAATGCAAAAATGTTTGAGAGGTTGGAAATAGTTCAAGAAAAGTTGGAAAGAAATATGTTAGAAGCAAGGAAAAAGGTCTCGGAGATGAATAGAAGCTAAGTGGACATAACAAAGGATTTGAAAGAGTTTAAATATGCATTCATGAGATTTTATTGAGACAGAACCTACATGTTGTATACCTACAAACCCAAACTTAATCACAAACCATATCTTGTAACACTCTCGTTACCTTACCCAACATCAAGCCACCACCATCCTAACCCCGAATCAGATCACAAAACACCAATCATCAAGCAACTTCATCAAACCAAAATATCCCAAACTCAACATTTCCTCCAAACAGAGCCAACCCCTTAAAATAGACTTACCAATTAAAAAGTCCCATTATCCATAACCCAACCCCGATACAAGCCTATTAGGGTTATTAAGAGAGGGGTATATTCAAAAAGCTCCTTATTTTTGCAAAAGTTACTGCAAAAATGTGAGCTATCCAATTTTAATGGAGAATAAGTAGTATGGAAAAAAAATGTGACAGGTATTTCAAGATTTTTGAAGTCCATGAAGAAAGGAAGGTTGAGTTGGTAGGACTATAAATGTTTGGCAAGGCTAAAAAGTGGTTCAGTATTTGCATTCGAAACTACCCTGGGATCTGTTAGGATGATTTTAGAAGATAAGTAAAGAAGAGATTTTAGAACACAAATCAGAGATGTGGTGGAACAAATGGATCATCTGAGACAAACCATCATTATTCTGATGTATCAAGAACAATTTGAGGATATCAAATCAAGCTAGAAATGGTCCATCTAGAGCTAACCCCAGCATAATATGTCAAGTGCTTTATGGCTAGAGTAAAACCCGAGTTGAGAGCAGGTGTGAACCATAGAGCTTTTTTTAGCTATATGTTAATCCCTATAGGCTCATGAACTACCTCAAAGGTGAATGACTAATTATGTGAAAATTGTACCTTTTTAAATTTGTTTCATATACTGAGTTTCAAATACTCAAAGTATAAGTTACTCAGTGTATGATGTTATGAAAATAGCAAATTCAAAATTTCGATTAAAGTATAAAAACGCAGTTTATATGCAATGCTGAGTGAACACTGATCCTGAGTAATTTAATACAGTGCCGAGTAAATTGTAATACCGAGTAAAAAGTCAATTAAAGAGATTTTGAGTAAAAGAAAGATCAAAAATTGTGCTTTTATACTGGTTTGGACATTACCTACCTCTAGTACCTAGATACCTTCTTCGAGCTTTTATCCACTATTAATTATCTCTTTTCAGATAGAGAAATCTTTAAGTGCTCGATTAAAGAAATTACTCTTCATTCTATAATGCACTAATTTAGACTAATTAAGCTCAATACCTTCTTTAATTTATCTAACACTCAATTTGAATGAAGAGAATGGATTAATTAATACTCAATTTGATTATCTTTACAATCAAATTTTCAATGAATTGATTCTATAGCTATCTTTCTATTAACAACAGTTGTTAATTAAACAGATTTTGTTAATTTGATTGCTTTTGATAAACTTTTGAGCTTTGATTTCAGCCATAGTAGTTAAGGTGCTGAGGCACACTCATGGCAAAAGGACCCGCCTTGGGCTTTTTAGCCACCTAGGCGCGTCTTGGGATGCTAAAGGCGTAAAATTTAGCCTAAAACCCCTAAAGGCGCAAGGCCTCGTGTGAGAGCCTAGTCGTGCCTTTGACAACTATGATTTCAGCAAAGGTTAAGCTCGTAAGTTTTAAGTTGGAAGTACTTAATCATACTTTTATCATAAGTACAAAGGGAATTTGTTAAAAATGTAGGGTTCGGGAATTTTATTTACATCTCTACCCTCTTATTCCGTGTTTACACTTCATGTCCTTTTTAAAGTTTTCAATTACATATCACAAGTTCCATATTCCCTCTCTCACATATGATGTCATCATGAGGATCATGCTTCTTTTTAAAAAATTTCTCATCTTATTTTCCATTATCTCTTAAACCTTTCATTTTTTTGATATGCTGCTTTACAGTTTTTTGTTCTTTTTATTTTGATCTTTGAAATATTATCCATTGTGATATACTTTTTCGAATGTTTGATATCTGGTAGAAACATGGTAGAAACCTTATATTATGTTTAAATTTTTGTTTTAATTTAACAGAATTTGGTAGGTATCTGGTAGGATTCAGGTATATTTATGAAACATAGTAAAATTTAGGTCCAAACATAAACTTGTCGATTGAACGAATTTTAAATGAAATATAAGGGTCTTATCAAATATTAAATAGTTGGGAAAAAAGTTTTTGAAAGCACCTGATAGAAAGCCAGTATATTAATGAAATATAGTAGAAACCTTATTCTTACTAGATTCCTACCAGGTATTGAACAATTAAGAAAAAAGTTTTTAAAGGTTTGGTTAAAATGCTAGTATATTTATGAATATAAGATTCCTACCAGGTTCCTTCCTGATATTGAATGGTTGATAAAAAGTTTAGAAAAATCATATCATAATGAATGACATTTCGAAGATAAAAATGAGACGAACAAAAACCTGTAAAACGACAAGTCAAGAAAATGAACAGTTTAAAAGATAATAATAAAATAAGATGAGCAAATTAGAGAAAACAGTACGTAAAAAGAAGAATGAACATGAAAATACGATTTGTAATAAGGATTACTTTTTGCTTTTTAAGTTATGATTTGCAGAAAATCAAAATATCAAATCAAATAAAACTATAAGTTCCTGAAGTAAAAATTATTATTTCTATATTTAAAATAAGAAATATTATAACTTGTTCTTAGTTTTAAATAGTTATGTTTCATCACTTCGTGAACTTTTTTTCCCGTATGTAAGCGAAATGTTCATTATATTGGGTTTTCTTTTATATTAGGGACATGTGGCATTTTTATGCATGGGCCTAAGTGACAGAGCATTTTGCTCCTTATACTACTTTGTACCAAGCTAAATCAAAACCAATTTAGTTTGGTTCTACACTAAGCAATATTAATTATCACGTACATATAGATATGAAAGTTAATTAAAAGATAAAGGTACGTATTAGGTATAAATGCTTACCCCTTAATTAATTCTACAGCAGTGGAAAACGGTATGGCTTTTAGTTCTTTATGTTTCAGATCAAAGAGTGATCGATGAATCAACGATACAGGAAGCTAACTGTCAAGAATCCGATAATTTATTTTAAGAAAAAAGTAATAAATAAAAGCTAAAGTTAATTATTGATAAAAAAAAGACACATATTTCAGACCGTTGAATAATCTAAATATTAAAATAGGACATTATAAATTTTGATTATATCCCAACAACTAATGTATTTAGAATTTTTGCGTAATTTTCTGACTGGTTGACAAATTTATCATGCCCATTTTTCAATCCTCGTTAATTTAAATTCTGATGCAGTTGATGACGTGCAAATAAGCAAAGAAATTTAGAAAATACCCTTACAAATTTAATAATTAATGAGTTCTTCATCAAGGGAGAAAATATGCTTACGCTCTAAATTATTTAATGAGCCAATTTTTTGCAATTTTGTAACGAGCCTATATTCAAAGAAACTATAAACGGAAAGATATAAAAGAAAATATTCGAGTTTTTGAACATAATTTCGTTTTACCAAAGGAAGTTTAAGGAATCTCAAGGACGGAACAAACAAAGTAACATAATTTTTCCATATGTTACATTGCCTCTAATTTTGACACAATCATAGCGATGGCAATGAACTGTATTTGGTCAGTGGTGTACCAATGGAATTAGATTCCAACCCGTTTTCAAAATCCACCACATATGCTAGGATCCATATCTACTAGTTTCACTTAACGTTCAAACAATTTAGACAAATACTAGTGTTTTATTTTTAAGAAATACAATAATTTAACAAGCATTTATTATATTAAAATGTAAACAAATAACTATACATCAGGCCTTGAATGGTCTCTGATGAATTTTTTCCTAAAACTATAATACTCTAAAAAAAATAGCTTTTTTAGTGTTGTTAAAGGTGCGCCATACGCAGGGCGCTAGTTCCTACGCCTTACCATGCCTCGTGCAAGGTAGTGTTTTTAGGCGAAAGCCTAGGCGTGCCTTATGGTGTGCACCTCAATGCACCCTCAAGACATTTTTTTCCCGGCGTTTCAGCTTACTGAAATGTCTTATTTTGCGTTTTGAAGAGTTTTAGTAATAATTTAAGGTTAAATATTGTTAATTTTTTTTATAACTATAAAAATTCAAAAGTTAAGATATTCCAAATGCCATATATATATATATATATATATATATATATATATATATATATATATATATATACATATATATTAGTTCTTTTTTTGGTAACGTTATTATATTTAATTTTACTATTATTGTTCCTCCTACATTTAAAGAGCATAGACTTTTATAGATTTGCATTTTCTAGCATTTGTTGCATGCTATAGTCTTGCTTAACTTTTGTAATTTTAATGTGCCTCAAGTGCGTGTCGCGCCTTCGGGCGCGCATGACCTCTTCCATCTTATATAATTATTGTAATGTTTAAGTTTAGTTGTATCATTTAAATTCTAAATTATTATATATTCATATAATCTAGGTAGCACGGAAAATCCTAAGATACTGGCATTTTCCCGTTCCGTTTCCGTTTTGGAAACCGAAACTTGACACGTTTCCCACATGTTTCTCACCCAATTTTTTTAAAGTGCGTTTCCAGGTGTCCGTTCCCGTTCCCGTTCCTGTATCCATTTCCATTTCCATTTCCATTTCCGTGCTACTTAGCATATAATAATAAAATCAAACGTGAAAACATATTTGCGGATCATATATGTATAAAATTTTATGGACGCGACATAGAACCACGATTTTCTTAACCCATCTGGAATTTGAAAAATTAGACGAGACTCTCAAAAAAATACGTTTGGGTCTCAGTATTCAAGTCAGTCCAAAATTATTGTCTAAACACAACTAAGGTTTAAACAGAAAACAAACTAAAAACTAAATATACGCACTTTTAACAAAAAAAAAATAATCTGCAGAAACCAATCTTTTGACGTTTTCTAGAGGTATATACCAAAGAATCAGAGAAGTTCTGGACGACCAATGAGTAGCATTTCGATGGGAGTGTCAATAGCTAACTGTTGGAGTATGTGTAGAGATCGCGAGTGAAAACCCTCGTTGTCTTATATTAATGTAAAATTGGAAAAGAATCATAAAATAGATTATTATCATTATTATGAAAATTTTAAGGACTGGTTGTTTGCAAGTTGTTGGTGAGGAATAGAATTAGGAAGTATTTGATTTCAAACACTTGGAAGGATAATTTAGGCAGGAATTGAATTTCCTTCTACAACGTTTTCAATTTTGATTTTTTCCATAATCAGCTAATGTATTACAATTTTTGAATAATTTGCTGACTGGTTGACAAATCAATCAAGCTCGTTCTGACACTTGCTAATTTAGATTCTGAAATTTGAGATCTCCCTCACAAATTTAATAGCTAATGAACCAATTATTAAAAATTTAAACCGTGAATTTGTAAATTTAAGCAATTTAGTGGCCAAAAATTGGATTTCTCTCTAAATTACGAGTGAAAGTCAAATTTTTGCAATTTAGTAATCAAAGCAATTAAATGAAAAAGGTAAAACAAAGTTCGGTATTCGGATCGAATTCTGTTTCCGAAAATCCACCACAGATCCATTGTGATGATACGATCCATGTCCAATAAATCCACTTATTTGGAAAACAAAATAAACAAATTTTATTATTTATTTTTAAATCAAAAATAATAATTTTAAAAAGTTATTGTAAATCAAATAACTATTATATCAGACGTTGGATGGTCCCTAATATATCAACAATAGTTTTTTACTATCACTCATAAAAAATTTCATAGTTTTCGTTGAGTAATATTTACATACGAAATTATTTTATATTTCATAAAATATTTAATTAAGAGTGAAAATTAGATCCGGGTATTACATGTGGACCCGGCCTAGATCGACTATTTTCTTAACCCATTTTTTCACCCAAATAAATCCAGATCGGACCCAAAATCTATTGATAGAGCAAAACATAACTGAGATATGACAATTTATAAACAGAAAATGGTATAATGGAGACGCATGTTGCCACTAATGCACACCATCAAGAGTACTTGATGGAGCATCGCTCAAAACCAACCAAAAACAAAACTGTAGGCATTTTTAACAAAGAAAAATCTGCAGACACCAACCTTTTGACGTGTTTTAGGGTGTATACCAAAGAGTCGGAGATTTTCTGCGATCGGCAAAGGAATAGTCAAAGAGATCGAGTAAAAAATAGTCAGAATTTTATATATTAAAAAAAATTAGAACAAAAACAGAAAAAGGATTATTAGAAAAAAAAAACAATACAAAGAGAAAAATCTTAGAAAACCTACCTTTCTAATTCTGAGATTTCCTGGGAAAATGAAAAGCAGCTTATAAATCTGTGTCGATGGCTCACTGTACAAGCAGTAGTAGAAGGATCATGTATGACTCTCCATTTTTTTAATTAACAATAAAATTCTCTCATAGGAAGAAGAAGAAGAAGAAGAAGAAGAAGAAGAGGAAGAAGAAGCATACCTTTCAGTAGAATACGAAGAGCTGTGAGAAGTGGAAGCACCAATCTGATCATCTCTCCGAACAACAGAGCTCAACTTTATGATAAGGTGAAGTCAACGATCGACGACTTACTTTTGAAGGTCCCAATGAAGAACAACAATTTTTTATTCCAAACAGTGATTTCAAATAAGTATTCCTCTTTTTCTGCCTACCGCCCGCACTTTGGCCTCTTCTACCCATAAAAAACCATTTCAGTACTTCCAAAAACTGTAAGATGTTTCTGCCAATATGTACCGCCAAATAATTTTGAGACACACCAGCAAGACATGTCACACATGTCATTAATTGGAGGAAAGAATCTTCAAACGGTTCCTATTGAAATTTGGGATTGTTATAAAAATATGCAGGAATTCGGGCTTAGAATTTAGGCAATATACTTGCTCATTGTACCAATTTCATAAACTAAATATATTTTATACTTTTAAGCGATTTGGGAAACCAGTGTTCAATTAATCCCTTTAACGGGAATTTACTCACCGAAATTTTCTCCCGGAATCAAATTCAGTCAGCGTCTTTCACTTGTCTAAAGTTCGCCTTCAAATCAACTATTTCTGCAATTTTTGTATCGTTAGTCAATTTTTTAGATAAACAGCGTAAAATCTAAACTAAGTCCTAATGACAACAGAGAGACTTCATCAAATGGGGGAAACCAAACTTCATAATGATCATGGGACCAAAGATAAATAACACCGAGACCCAGACTTAATTATACTGATGTTCCATACCATCCAACACCAGCAATCTTTCCTTACTTCATACGGAAACCAAACTTTACGCCATGACCGTATTCTTAGTCAGCTTGTTTTGAAAATGAAATTAAAGATTATAAACAATGCCATTTCTAAGCGTAATATATACATATCCTTTCTTATTCTATTTAAATTGTGTGCAAAAGTTTGTTCGTCTTCTAATATTTAGGTTCTTAGTAATCCATCATTTGGTGATGGTATTTTACACTCTGTTGTGTTCGACAAACGTCTGTTGTTGTAACCTGGGAGACAATTTACCATACGAGAAAAAAATATTCTTAAGGAAATTGATTCAGGTTTCAACAGAACTCTACTAGTAAAAATGTCAATTTTGATATATCATATTATTATTGTATTTTTTGGTTTCTAATTTTGAATATATTATTATACGTAACTATTGGTACTTTTATTTCATTTCATATTTAATATTTTACATTAATATTCTGATTTTAACAAATGCATGTACTTTCTAATTTGGGTAAACTTCAAAAAATGATGCCGTGGTTTCACACTTTTATAAAACGGGGTTCGAGAAATTTTTTTTTACAAAATAGGGTCCGAGAAACTATACCATTAACGAACAAGGGAAAATGATCTCACCCCATCAAATATGGCTGACATGTGCAGGGGCAAATAAGGCAATTTCAATTTTTGCCACTTTAAAAATGCCCAACATCATATTCTTCGTCCCTCCCTTTCTCAATCAACAAGCCTTAATAGCTTCTCTCACTCAATTTCAACGATGCCTATAATCAAATCAATTACTTCTTTTCTTCTTAATTCAACTTATTTTTTGTTTCCCTCACTAATTTAGTATTGATTTGAAGTATCAGTTACACAATCCCTATAACTTTCCGAATTCGTGAAACCCTAATTATGAGTTCATCCTCTTCACAATCTTCAAGCTCAGTCTCTGTTTTCAAATGTAGATGTCATTGTGGACTTGAAGCTCCGATGAGAACTGCTGGGACTAAACGCAACAGAGGAAGAAGATTTTTCGGCTGTGGAAGATACGGTGACATTGGCACTTGCAACTTCTTCATTTGGTATGACTCCACGCCAATTTGTGAAAGAGGAATAGAGTTTGGTCATGAAATTTCAGCAAAACTGAAGGCATGTGAAGCTGAGCTAGCTTCAAGTGACATGAAGGTTAAGAATTTGAAGTTGCAATTACTTAGTGAAATGGATGTTGTTGCAAAAAAGGAGGAAAAAATTTTGAAGTTGAATTCTATAATATAAGTGAAAAGAGAACGAAAATGGAAATTTGTGGTGATTTTGTGAGTATTAGTACTGATTATGCTAGGTTACATGTTCAACAATAGATTAAGTAAGAATGAAAGTGGTGATATGAAATTTTGCTTGGCCTAAAATATAGTTTGTTATTTGTAATAGTTTGGTTTGTAATGGTAATGACAAATGTTGTGTTTGATCATGAAAATGTTGTGTTCAGCTAATCCAGCCATCCTGTGAGCATGTGGCAGCTGCAATAACAATGTTATTCAAACAAACTCATTACTTTAGCTCTATTAAGTTATTCTTTCTGAAGCCTGTAGTGAGGAATCAAAGTTACATTTTTTCATACAACAAATACTTTCAAGCAAAATAGTGACATGTAATGTTTTCCCCCACACAATCAATCTTGCATTTCCTTACTTGGTACATCAACTCAATAACTTAATTCGGAATTAAACAACAAAGATCATGCTTTCCCACAAAGATTTGTATACATAACATTTGCTAAACATAATACATAAGACAAAAAAAAGATCATGCTTTGCAATTTAGTCCTAAAAAATAGAAAACACGAAATTGAGGGCCTAAACGGCCGAATTAGGCTTCGATAGGGTGGGGATAGAGGCATTAGCATCTAGTGTTAATCGTTGAGCCGTTTCGCATGAGAATAGACTCTGAAAACGTAGAAATCCGACCCAAAATTCTGATAACCGACAGAAGTAAAAACAAAATCGTTGGAGCTCCATCAAAGGAGACCAAAACAGACGCAAAAATTAACCCAAACTCCTGCAGCTTTCAATAGCGCAAAACAGAGCATGCAAATGAAATATTTGAGCCATATTCAAAATTATACGAAATAGAAGTGCCATGTACAGGTAATAGCTCGATTTAAATTAGTTTCCATATTTGAGAGTCCCAATATCTACTACCCATGTTTACCCATGTTTGAGAGAACATTAATTAGAAATGATATGCAGCAAAATCTCTAACATAAATTATATAGAACTCATATCAATGTCCAAAGCAGCTTAAATTATTCAAACTTTCATATCAGTGTTTGAAATTGAAATTGCCTTATTTGCCCCTGCACATGTCAGCCATATTTGACGGTGTGAGGCCATTTTCCCTTATTCGATAACGGTCTAATTTCTCGGACCCTATTTTGTAAAAAAAAATTTCTCAAACCCCATTTTGTAAAAGTATGAAACCACAGTACCCTTTTTTGAAATTTGCCCTTTAATTTATTTTCACAGCATCTTTGAAGTAGTAAGCGTTTGCCTTGTTTTAAATCTGCATCTTTCACTGTGGCAAATGTCTTAGTCTAGTTGGTTAAGACATGAAGCTGTGATCCTAGAGGTCATAGGTTTGAGTCCACATTCGGATGAGGTGGGGATAAGGTTTTTCTTTGTTATTATTGTAATCCCAAATGAGGCAAAAAATTAAAAAAAAAAAATCTGCACCTTTCACCGTTTGTTTTATTTTTAGCCACGTGCGATCTTTGCGATCTTTCCATTCTTGTAAAGTAAAATCTTAACATCCGAGTGGCAGAATAGGACGTGTCACCACTCACCAACCCACAAAACTCATCCAAATGGCAAGAAATTTAACCATTTCTGATAAATATTTTCTTGTTAATCAATTGCGTGAAAAATGAAAACAGAGCAGGACAGATTAATTAACTAAAGACTGTGAAGTTAACGCTTAATTGTGGTCTAAAATTGCAGGCAATTCAAATTGAAAATGCAACAAGAGAAGAAGAATGATGATTTACTATGGAAGGCATTGGTAAGGAAGGTAATGTCAGCAAGAGTAATATCGATTCTGTCCCTTCCCAAGAGGAGAAAAGAAGAACAA
>CAOJBI011017974.1:0-12638 GCA_948277035.1 Euphorbia corollata | reverse complement strand
ACGAAATTAAGGATTTTTAGTTTTATATTCAAAATAGAAATTAATTTCAATCAATGTTGTTAATTATGATTACAGATTTGATATCTGGTTTTATAAATTACAAATAATGATACTCAGGCTGAAATTCAAAAATTCAATTGTTATAATTACTATTTGATTATAATGATCTATGATACTAGTACTTTTTTGGGCCTAATGCATCAGTAATTACCCAAACTTATGTGAATAAATATTATCCTCATGAACTTTTAAAATGATCTCATATCTTCCTCAACTTTCAAAAAATGTATCAATTTGTTCCATGAACTTCACGTGTCATCTATTGGTTGATGAGAGAAAATCAGAAAAATGACATATTTGTAAAGTTAGGGGCAAAGTGGTGAATGCATTTTTTGAAAGTTTAGGAAACTACGGATCATTTTGAAATGTTAGGGGTACGTAATAAGTTCTTGTGACAAGGTCGAGTAATTAATAATGCGTTAAAACTTTTTTTATAAAACCTAATTGTCCACATATTAAGAATGATTTATGATTTAGGTCATGTTCGATAAAACTATTACATTTTGTTGTTGATGTTATTGTTTACCTTTGTAGTATCATTGTTCTTAAAATATCTTGTTAATACGTTCGTACTTAGTGTTTGAAAACATACTATTTATAGCCGCATTAGATATGAAAATGAATAAAACAAGTAATTTGAAATAAATTATAAAATGGTGACTAGTGTAAAATAAATCAAAACAACAAATTACCATAAAAGTTTCAATTTGTTGTTAAAATTGAAACTTTTAATGCCTTTAAATAATATTTCAATAGCTATGCACTTTTCTTTAATTAAAGGCTGAGCACGATAAAAACCAGTTCCATTTATTAAAAGGAAAAAAAATAAATAAAAAAGAAAAAGAAAAAAAAAATACATCCTTAGGATATAAAAGAAGCTAATTGCAAACATGTGCATAATAATGAACTACAAATCACAATCACAAGGTAGTGTGATCATAATAATCTAACAAGCATCCCTAAGATGTGAGTAAAACTAATAGCAATCTAACTAGTGCAATAATAAAGGACTACAAATTCCAATCACAATTAAGAGTTATCCTAATGACCTAACATTCTTAACAATGAAATTTTTACTTTCAGCATTCTCAATCAATGAATTAAAACATGTACTACGAAAGTACACTTACAAAGTTTTCACTTATCTTCTTGCAGAATAGTTTTGCAAATCTTCCCAAAGTGGAACATATCAAGCAAATCGAAGAAAGAAACGATTCATTCATCCTACTACGGATTGAAGATATAATCAAGGGGTACCAAAGTCCAATCCAAGAACGAAAAGATCGGCTTATCTTTGACAAGGCTGTCATGATGCTAAAACAACGGCTCATGTATCCTTCCCCAACAGCTCCAAGGGCACCATTCAACCCGCGGTCAACTAACAAAGGGCATTCACCTATGACTTACCATAATCAAATACCACTATGAAGGTATAGAGTAAATGACTTCCGTCCTTTCCCTAGCAATTCTAAGGGTGCAATCAACCCAAGGTCAACTCATAAAAGGGCAGTCATCTTATCAAAGGCATGAAGCACACGGTTGTCATCCCATCCCCAACAGTTTCAATGGTAACAGCTAACCAAATGTCAACTTACAAGGGGTGTTAACTTCTGACTTACTACAGTTAACACCACAACAAGGTAGCCATGATGCTAAATTAACAGTTCATGCATCCCTCCTTAGTAGTTCCAAGGGTACAATCAACCCAAGGTCAATTCGCAAGGGGCATTCACCTATGACTTACCACAGTCAAACACCACCACAAAGGTCAGCACCAAAACAAAGGCACGGGGCAAAAGGCTTCCATCCTTTCCTTAGTAGTTTCGATGGTGACAACCCATCGAAGGTCAACTCATAAGGGGCATTCACTTTAGACTTTCAATAGTCTTATGAAAGCATGAGGCAAATGGCTTCAATCCTTTCCTCAGCAGTTTCGAAAATGATAATACACCGAAGGTCAACTCACAAGGGGTATTCATATGTGGCTTACTACAATCAATACCGCGACCAAAGGTATAGGTGTGAGCGGGCGGTCCTTTTCATGGTGGAAAAATGATTTGGTAAATAGGGTTGAACTGCACGAGGCACAAATTCGCCCGGATTTGATTTTGTAAACAAAAGGCGTTTGCTCTTTGGAATTAAACTTGTTTAAGAAAAATCATTTTCAATTTGATTTTCTTAAAATAATGATAAAAAATAGTAAAATAAGGTTAAAACCCTATTTTACGGAAAAAGAGTCGTCACTCGGTTCAGCTTCACCGGGAATTGTGGTATACTGATCCGTGATATGATTCTTATACCTTGAAAATTTGAGATTCTGAGTTTAGATATAATAGTTACTAATTTATTCAGAAATCGAGAATTATGACTTGAATGATAATTTTGGCATTTTGACGACTTTAATAAAATAATAAAAATCAACCGGAATTTTAGGAGAGTAATGGCGCTACTTGGGATTTCCCGCAGTAATCCGGGCAGAGTTTCCCTTTATTTTGGGAACCCAGTCTTCACCTGCGAGCTCATTCACTCGTATTAATGCATTTTTATTGAAAATAAAGTAGTAAAGCAACTCTAGTGGCTCTTTACTCAAACATGCAGTGTTGAATGTAATAAAAACAAATAAAAAAATTTAAGGCTTAGAGCCAATACCCTCAGTTACCTTTTTGTTTTTCCAGGATGACGTGAGAGATGGTACGGGACCGAGTTTGTCAAGATTTGATGGAAAACTTTTAGAAAAGTTGAAAAAGAAAGTGATTGAAGTGATTTGGAGGCTTTTGACTCGAGTTAAGACTATAATCACGAGTAAAACTAATTTATAACGAGTTTTGACGAGTTTAAGTCGAGAGATTTTGACTGAAGAAACTTGAATTCGGTAGAGTTTTGACTCGTTTGGAAGCGAAAACTGACGAACTTTGCTTTGGGGCGAATCAGGATTTGAAACTTGCCGTAAAAGAAAGTGAAGCACTTCCTTATATAGCGGTGGAGTAATTAGCCCGCGGGCTAATTACCTAGCTTGGGGGTAGCTCCTAGCTTCTCGGGAAAAGGCGGAGGCTACCCCCTAGGTTATTAGCTCACGGGCTAATTACCTTTGGAGGGAGAATCCCCCAAATTTGAGAAGCCTATGGATTAGTGTAGGGCTCATTTCGATTGGGTTTTGATTTTTTTGCAGGTTTTCGGTCCGTTTAACTAAATCAAACTTTTCGAAATGTGATTTTTCGATTTTAAAAATTTGCGAGTAAATAAATACGACAACTCGGCTCCGTTTGGCTCGTGTCAATATCTATTGATCGAAATAGGTATATATCCTCATCAGTTCTGAGCGGACCATGCTAACAGTTTGCCCCTCACAAACAAGAATTTTGATCCGTAGAGAAATTCATTTGTATGAGAAGCAGGCTATAAAACTTACGTAAATGCATGAGTTAATGTTTTAATTGATGAAATTTTGAAACAAAATATTTTGCCCCTTCAATTAAAAAATTAATTAACGAGGGCAAAAAGCGAAAATTAAATATTATTTCGAAGTTGTCTCTAGGCCAATAATTAATTTTGAAAATTTTTAATGAGTGAAAAATATTTTGGTGCGTGTTTCAGAAAATTTTCTAGTCAGCTCGGTTGAAATCGGAACTGAAAACGGCTTAAAAATGCCAAAAATATCAAAATAATGGGTAAAATGGTAAAATTACCATTTTACCCCGGGAATTGGCCGCAGGGCCAATTCCTTGGGTGTAACGGTCATAAATATGACCGTTGCACCCATCTACATGGCACGCGCAGAGCGCACCACGCAGATAGGTAATTGGCCTGCGAGCTAATTACCTAGGCTCTATAAAAGTAGCCCCTCCCCTTTCATTTTTTCTCACCTCTCTCTCTCTAACTTCATCTCTCTAGAATTTTCAGCTTTTGCAACAATGTTTTCATTCCTTCTATTCCCGGCTATGCAGCTCCTGCTTCGGTTCTTTGGAGTTGCGATGTGGTATAAGCTCTATAAAGCCCGAGTCGGGCTTTCTGCTGTCGCCGTCACTCCTTAGATGATCTACATAGATGTACTTCACGTCTCCATTCCCATCGTTCCTGCAGAGGCTTTATACAGTATGCCTCCCAATTGGGAGTACCACTCCATCGGGCACTTCACTCCGATCCTAAAGGCTCTATATCCGGCTGGACATCTGTCTCGCAACCTGTTCAGTTTTCTTTCCTTTTTCTTAATTTAATTAATATGCATGATTTATTTTTCAAAACTTATGCATGTCGCGAAATTTATTTAATCGCCTGATTATTTTTAGATAATTCATGTATGCTTATAATTTCTAGGAAAAAATTATTTTATGCTCTAAAATAATTTTGAAAAATATCACGTCATGAAATTAATTTTTAGAAAAAAATAAGACCTGAACATCCATCCATCTGAGATAGTATGCTTCAAATAATTCATTTGGACGCTGTCTAGCCCTTTCCAAATCCTGGAGGGTTGTTTCCACCTTCAAATTAAAGGCATAGTTCTCAATAAAAATTGAACACAATAATTTTCAATCAGACTTCACCTTACATGGCATCCTCATATACCAATCTATCGTTGGCCCATGCAATGTAGTTTGGAAAAGATTGACCATATGGGCTTGAGGAACTGCCATGCTTGTCATTACCCTCAAATGTGTCTCAATGTATGCATCGGGCAATCTGGTCCTGTTGAATGGAGCAACATAGGGTATGACATAATGTGGACGAAGTGCTTCTATTTCTACCAAGGTGAAACTGCCAAGATCAGTGTATTTTACTAGAGATGAACCAGTACGCTTTTCCAGTTTGGGCATCATATTTTCAAAAGTAGCCATCTTTGCTTTATTCTCATTTAGATCAACTTCCCCACGCTTTGTAAAGGATACAACACCTCCAACACCAAAAGGCTCAACATTGTTAAGAGTTGCTTTTAGTGTTGTTAGAAAGTCTTCTTAGAGTATCATTACACCAAACGCTCTCATCATGTCTTCTTGGTCAGCCATCTTTTTATCTGAAGTGGTTTCAGATAACCTTAATTCTATCATACAGGTCAAGCGTTCCTTACCTCGAACCCAACCTAAAACATTATCTAATTTTGATTAAAATATGTACAAAATCCTAAAAATCAAATAGATAGGAGAATGAATGAATGAATGAGATTTTTTTAAATAAATTATTTTAACTAAGCTGATTGTGATAGACTTGAAGAATTTCTTAGTCATTCGTGGAATGGCTAAGAAGAAATGTCATACTAGACATTAATTAGGCAATCATTGTATTTCATGGAAAATGATGGTCATTCTTGGAATGACAAAAATAGATTGGGTCATACTAGAAACAAATTCAGCAATCATGATGTTACCTGAAAAGTTCGGTCATTCTAGGAATGCCTAAGTAGTTGCATCATACTAGATGACGATTCAGCAATCTTTATGTTTCCTTGAAAATTTGGTCATTCTAGTAATGCCTAAGTAGCCATGTCTCACTAGATAGAAATTCGACAATTGTAATGTTGCTTGGAAAATTCGATCATTCTAGGAATGCTTAAGTAGTCATGTCTCATTGGACAGCAATTTGGCAATCACGATGTAGTCTAGAAAATTTGATCATTCTAAGAATGTCAAAGAGGATGTGTCGTGCTAGATAGAAATTCGACAATCGCAATGTTGCCTGAAACCATTAGTCATTCTAGGAATGCCAAAAAGGATGTGTCGTGCTAGGTAGTAGTTTCCAAATTGCTATATTGCTTGGAACATTTGGTCATTCTAGAAATGCCTAAGTGGTCGTGTCTCACTAGATAACAATTTGGCAATCTCGATGTTTCCTGGAACGTTTGGTCATTCTAAGAATGCCTAAGATGTTATGTCATACTAGACAGCAATTTCGGCAATCAAGATGTTGCCTGAAAATAATTGGTCATCCTAAGAATGCTAAAGAGGTTGTGTCGTGCTAGAAAACAACTCAGCAAACACGAAGTTGCTTGGAAAAGATTGGTGATTCTAGGAATGTCAAAGAGATTGAATATTTATTTCAGGTAGTGTCCTAGTCTTAAGATCACCTATAAATTGTGTTTCCAACTTTCAATAATTCTTACACATTACACCCTCAAACATTATGGACATACATAAAAATAAGGTATATAAAATACAAAAAGCTGCACAAGGAACAATTGGTTAGAGCGTACCTACCACCCTTATTCTCTATTTGGTTACTTCGCTTTATGTTAACAGGGGACTAGTGAAGTCTACTCACGCTCAAACAAGATTTATGGTAAACCTATTGTGAGAGAGCGGTCCTTTTTGAAGGTGAAAAGTAGTGTTTTATAGAACGGGGTCGAACTACGCGAGGCACGAATTCGCCCGGGTTTTAGTTTTGAAATTAAGAGTCTTGCGCACTCTAGGGATAAATTTTATTTAAGAAAAATCATTTTCAATTTGATTTCCTTAAAATAATGACAAAAATAGTAAAACAAGGTTAATACCCTGTTTTACGAAAAAAAGAGTCACCACCCGGTTCACCTCCAATGAGAATTGTGGTATACTGATCCGTAGTAGGATTTTTATACCTGAAAAGATGAGATTCTGAGTTAGGATATAATGGTTACTAATTTTATCCAAAATTGAGAATTATGACTTTTTATGATAATTTTGGCATTACGACGGCTTAGTAAAACAGTAAAAACTAGCCGAGATTTTGGCAGAGTAACGGCGCTACTTGGGATTTCCTATAGTAATCCGTACAGAGTTTCCCCTATTTTAGGGTGTTCGGTCTTTACCTGCAAACTCGTTTTCACATATTAATGCATTTTATTGAAAATAAATGGAAAAGCAGCACTAGTAGCTCTTTACCCCAAGCATGCAATGAAAATGAATAGAATAACGTAAATAAAGTTTAAGGCGTAGAGCCAATACCCTCAATTACCTTTTCACTTGTCTAAGGCCGGTTTGGGACCGAATTGCCGTTCATTCGACGGGAAACTTTGAAAAAAGTTGAATTGAAAAGGGATTTGTAGGTGTTTGTGGTGATTTGAAAGCGTTTTGACTCGAGTTATGAGAATAATCACGAGTAAAACTGGTTTTGAATGAGTTTTATCGAGTTTAAATCGAAGATTTTCGAGGGAATTAGCCACGGGGCTAATTACCTAGGTAATTAGCCCCGCGGCTAATTACCAAGCTCTATATAAAGAGCTCTACCCCTCTTCATTTTTCACACCTCCCCTTCTCTCTAGCTTTTATCTCTCTAAGATTTTAGCCTTCTACGATCATGTTTTCGCTTTTGCTCTTCCCAGTTATGCCCATGCTGCTTCGGTTCTTCGGGGTTAGCATGTGGTATAAGCTCTACAACGCCCGAGTCGGGCTCCCAGCTGTCACCGTCACTCCTCAAACGGTCTATATTGATGGAGTTGCGGTCACCATTCCTCTCGTACCGGCGGAGACTCTCTACGGTATGCCTCCCAACTGGACGTACCACTCGATTGGGCCTCATACACCGATTCCAAAGGCTCTAGACCAGGCGGGACATCTGTCTCGCAACCTGGTTAGCTCTCTTTTCTTATTCATTTGTTTTAAATTGCATTTTTTATGCTTTCAAAACTTATGCATGTCGCGGAATTTTTAGAAAATATCTTTATACATGTCGCGGAATTTATTTAACTGCCTGATTAGCAATTTAAAAATTCACATAGGCTTATTAAATTTGTGAAAAATTATTTTGTGACTTAAAATAATTTTTTTAAAATTGTATGCCATGAAATTAATTTTTAGAAAATTAATTTTAATAGGAAATCGCTCCCAAAAATTATCGTAGGTCACAGAATTAATTTAGGAAATTATTCTGTGCCATAGATTAGCTCCAAAAATTATTCCATGTCACTGAATTAACTTTAGAAAATTATATTTCAAATGCATGCTTATTTTGACTGTCGGGGATTAGTTTTAGAAAACTATCATGTGTTTTATTTTTCAAAATTATGCTCCGCTGGGGATGTATGCATGTTAAATAGTTTTTTGAAATGTCATGTTTGGTACGATAACCACTGGAGCTATCAGATAAAAATTTATGTGTGCATGAATTATGAAAATTCTTTTAAATATAGGTGATTGAGCATAACAGATGTAGTGTACATCATGTGCACAAAGTATATAGAGCCTTATCTCCAGGTGCCCAGGCCATTATTGACGACACTCATGTCGGCACTATGGTTGGGAATCGGGTGTATAAGCGCTCACGCGGGTATCCTTATCTGAAGAAGGGTCTCGTGTCTGCTTTGCTGAGCCGCTGGTCCGACACTACCCATACCTTCCACTACTCTTGCGGGGAGTTCACCATCACTCCTCTTGACTACTGTTCTATCACCAGGTTGCCATTCATCGATACCGTGATCGAGTTCAATGCCATCTTCTCCTATTATCGGTTCGATAAAGTGGCGATTGGGGCCATGATTGGTTTTTCGGGTACCACCAAGAGTTCTGTCTCTTGTGAGCAGCTGATGGACTTCTAGATGCAGGGGCATGGAGCTGGCCGATCAGCCGCCTGCGAGGCTCGGGCTTTCATAGTCGCCACTTTATCTTGGTTCTACTTCCCGACTGGGCGGTCTGATATTAACCTTAATATCCTGCCGAGCATGATCGACATTTATAAGTTTGAAGAGCTCGCTTGGGGTCGGGCCGCCTTGGCTCACATGTACTGGGAACTAGATCAGTGCACCAGGAACAAAATTGAGAAGTTCAAATCTTCTCTGCAGGTTCTCGTGGTGAGTCTTCCTGGCTTGATTGATTTGATACCCTTTTCTTTATTTTCAGTCATTTGAGTGTTTGCTCGTCCTGACTTGTGATTCTTTTTGCAGATTTGGTTCTTCGAGACGGGTATCTTGGATAGACCCTTGTTGGTTTCGAGGACCAACTATTCGAGATATCCCCGACTTCCGCACTACTTTAGAGGGTGGGATATTCAACTCACTCAGCTCTAGCTCCTGCAGCATCTCAGGAACCTCACTACCGACCAGGTATTTTGATTTGACATTTGAGTTCATCTTTATGTTGTTGGATTTACTTCTGGTATTCGACTCTTCTGAATGCAGATTAGGACTGCTCCTTGGGGAGAGTTACCTTCTCCTGATTGGACTCCCGAGATGGTGTTGGCTAGGCCTTTCGTGGGCAAACACCTGATCATTGCTAGCCCTCAGTCTACGGAGTGGTATTTAGGGAGCCCTCAGTCCATGTTATCACTAGCTTGTCGGGGGCTTATATGGAGTTCTGTCGAAATCGACTTCTTGGTTGGCCAGATGTGGATCCTGAGCCTGTCCCGGCTAATTATGAGGAGGATAGGCATGACAGGGCACCTTTCAGCAGAGGTGATGGTCCCCCAAGTAGTGGTGGTCCCTCGAGCGGTGCTGGTCCATCGGGTGGATCCAGTTCTTCGGGTTCACGTGGCGCTACCAAAGTGACGGTAGGCTTCCATCTGAACTATCCTTGTTTATTTTTTAACTTCTAGAGTATTTGCATCCTGAATTTGTGTTTTTGTTTTCTTTGAAACAGGATCATCAGGGTAGGAAGAGGACTAGGAGTAGGCTCACAAGTTCTTCTGCTTCCTCTACTGCGCCTTCAGCTGACTCAGTTATGGTCCCTGGTCGCAGGAGTATGCATCCTGATCAGCTTGCCTTCACAGTCTTCAGGCCGGACGGGAGTACCTATGTGCCAGTGATCAAGCCATAATGCGATCCTAGCAGGCCTGTGACTTATGTCCCTGCCGATTCTACTCATGTGTGTATCGTTCTCGACTTTGTGCTTTTTTTATCCTTTCTGAATTGATAGCTGATCTCAAATCTTACTTTTAGGTTCCTGTGGCTGATAGTACCGCTGATTGGGGGTATTATCAAGGGATGTAGCGCTTCGTCATGGGGCATATTGCCGAGATGATCGTAAGTCTTCTGACTCCTATTTATTTTTAAACATGATGCATGTGATGCAATGTTATGAATATGCATGATGACATTTTATTTTGCAGGGGCATATTCAGCAGCTGAACAGAGAGATCTTGGAGCTTCGGCTTGGTGGGGGAATGCCACAGCAGCAACTGCCTTCATATACGGGACCCTCCAGTTCACGGCAGCCTCCCTCTTATCCGGGATCTTAGGACCCATATGATCCGTCTGTTGGTTATCACCCCATTTTTTTATGATCCGGAGTTCGGGCAATAGACTGTAGCTTTTTTTTTCTTCTTTTTTTAGCAAACAAAACATTTTTAACATACTGTATGGTACAGGTTTGCCACTTCTATTGGCAATTTTTGATGAAATGACTTCTTCTTATTGATTGTGTCTTTTACATATCTAGCCATCAATCGAAACAATAAAGAACGAGATTGTGGGGTAATCTACCAGTATTGGTAGATTGCCCCTTTGTGAATACTCGATTTTTCGGCTCATAAATTCAGTCGAAGAAATTGCAATTCAGCCCCTAAAAATAATTAAAACGTAATTTTGAAGGCCTAAACGGCCAAATTAGGCTCCGATAGGGTGGGGCTAGAGCTAGCGTTGTCCATTGGGCCATTTCGACCCGAAAAACTCTACTCTTTCGCAAAAATACGAAGAGTTGAAATGCAGCAGGGTAAAACTCGATTCTTTCAAAGCAACTCTGGTAAAAGTCTTCGGAAGTGTATCAATACCACTCAAAATGTCCGTAACAGAACGAGGATCGCAGAGGTGGTCTCAGAATATTTTTCGGAGGTCCATAACTCCCGAAAAATAAAAAAACGACAAAAACCCCGATCGGCGGAGCCGGAGCCGCATCGTACACCAGCCTGCGCGCAGTGTGCGCCGGGCGGCGCACAACGCGCGCCGAAACCCTATTTTCGCCCATTCAGCCTTTTCGCCTATAAAAGGCCCTTCCCTGCTCAGTTTTCGGGGTCCCAAACTGTTCGGAGCAACATTCTTCTTTCTCTAGTCCTTTATTCGATCCTTTCGAAGCTTTCTGTCAATCCCTTCGAGTCTTTTATTTTTTTTAATTACGACGAAGTGCTGCCTGATTAAATTTCAATTTAAACTAAACTTAATTGGATTAATCTGGATTTGAGAAGTGGACTCAAGGCAAACAAGGTATAGCTTTCTATCTCTTTCATCTTGCATTCTATTCATCTCTGTTCCTAAAGGAACCCTCTTTCATCTTGCATTCTCTTCATCACAGTTCCTAAGGAACATTCTTTAACCAAAAATGGTCAATTAAGGGAATCCTAAAATGGGATAATCAATCAATCTTTTGGCCTAAAGTCATTCAACTTTTGATATAAAATAACTCAATCTTTTCCCTAACTTTAATCAATCAATCTTTTGGCTTAAAGCCACTCAACTTTTGACATAAAGTCATTCCTTTTGACATAAAGTCATTTTCTTTTCAATCAAACCCTAATACGGATTTAGGTACATTCATAAGCCTTCAATAGAAGCATCCACCAATTAATCAACTTTTGACATAAAGTCATCTTCACTTCAACTAAACCCTAAAATTGATTTAGGTGCATTCATAAGCCTTCAAAGAAGCATTCAGACTTAAAGTCTATAAACCAATTTTAATCAAATCATTCCTAAGCATTCAAAAGAAGCATTCAGACTTAAAGTCTATAAACTAATTTGGTTAAATAAACCTAACTTGGATAAAAAGCATACATTCATGCATAAAGCATTCCTTCGCCTTTCAATAGGCTTTCAATCGAACTACATTGACTTTGATTTCCCTATTCAATATGGGATATGTAGGCCGATCTGTAAATTAATTACGGGTCTCAAGTCAAATCATCAAAAAACCTCTTTTCACCTGCATTACATTAGTCCAACAATAAGTCTTGACATGTTCCCCGAACCCATCTCTGGTTACATTTTTAGGGTTTTCTTAATTGACCTGTAAAAATTTAATTAAGTGGTGACTACATACATTCAGGCATCATTAGAGGTCTAACTTGGTATAAAACTAGTGAGCCTAGTTCATCAATTTGGCAACGAGGTTCATAATTTGGCGACGAGGTTCACACCCGTAAACTACGTATAGCGAATCGCTACTCTTCTTCTTCTTTGTCTAATTTCTGACCCGGCGATGAGTGACTACGTGAGGTTTCGTTGTGATATGAACAACTATCTGAGGAATGCCAATGGCTGGGCTAGGCTCGAGCGCTGTGGCTTGAGGATACACGAAGGAGTATGTCCGGATTTTCATCAAGCAAGAGTTGATTGATGCTGCCATAGAATGCTAGGATCCTGTCGATAATGTCTTCCGCTTTGGAGATCAGGAACTGTGTCCCATGTATGAAGAATTTTGTGGGTAACTAATGTCTCTAACTGACTTACCCATTGACTTACCATCTCACAGCCCGGAATTCACTGAGGCTTTGATGAACCGCTTCCGTTTACCGAGAGGTGACAGACGCATATTCATCTGTATTAATTCTGGAGGTCTTAGGCTTTCTATGGTGTTAGAGATAATTCAGGGTCTTGGCCCAAATGATGACAGCTGGTTGCCCCTTCCCTGTTTGTTATTACTGGGAGTCTTTCTTTGAGAAACCTCCACAGGTATCTGCAACTTTGCATA
>CAOJBI011016825.1:0-19448 GCA_948277035.1 Euphorbia corollata | reverse complement strand
AACAAAGAAAGTATGCCAAATAATTTTAGGACTAGAATACATGCTAAAGACTAAGCTACTGACCATAAAAGCAAACTCCCAACCAATTCTTTAAGAAGCAAAAACAAGACCATATATGATAAATCTGTGCTCAAACACAATCCCTTTTCTTCAACTTCCGAAATCATTTCAGAAAATGCAATCTCAAAATGAAATCTCAAAATTTGCACACCCTGTGACTTCCCCCCAAAAAAGAACAATGCTCTTTTTTTATTATCCAAGGAAATTGGAACAAACAAAACATCAAACACCTGATATGCAACCAAAAAAGTACCAAAATCAAAGAGGAACATATGAAGAAAAGAAGGTAGATCAGATTTGATTTGATTTTACCTCCTTGTGAGGATCCATCACAGAAGTAGAAAGGGTAATGCGTTTAGGATCCATCAGCTTTGATTTGATTTTACCTTCTTGGGTTTTTCTCTTGCGCTGGAGTACTGGACTCAAACCTTCATTTTAATTAAACTATCATTTTTTAATTCCCCTCCCACAAATCGTTTTGTGGGGGAAATTTAAAAAAAAATAGAGCTAAGAGAACCCTAAATTTGATTCACAACTAGAAAAGAGATGTGAAAAAGAATTTGAATAATAAGAAAGTTACCTGAAACCAATTGCCCTTCATATAAAACCCTAGATCTGTCGAAACAGAGAGTGGGTTGAAATTGAAGAAGGTGACGAAAGTCTACGGTGACGGTGGTTGCGGAGGTTGACAATGACGGCGGTGACAATGTTGGCGAAGGTTCAACGAAGAAAGAGATGAGAAGTCCTGAGAAAAAATAGAAAAGGGAAAGTGACAAACAAGAGGGAGCACGATGGGCTTTATTTTAATTTTTGAATTTTCAGCATTTTTTTCTTTTTTTATTAAAAATAGTTGCAACGGAATTTAGAAAAACTTGCAAATTCCGTTGAACAATTTTCCCTCCATCTCCTCCCGCTCACTTTTCGCAAGGGAACCACAAAATACTTGCAATTTCAGATGCAAAAATATATTTTATTTTAATTATAAAAATTTTGCAAGGGAATATAGATTCCCTTGCAGATTCCGTTGCAATCTGGGGAATTTGCAACGGAAAATTTTCTGTCGCAAGCTTTCCGTTGCTAAATGCCTGTTTTCTTGTAGTGTATGCCTTTTGAAGGCGAAGGAATGCATTATGCATGATGTGTATGCTTTTAAAGCCAAGTTGAGGTTATTTTAACCAAATTAGTTTATAGACCTTAGGTCTTGATGCTTCTTTTGAAGGCTTAATGATTGATTGAATGCTTCTTTAAAGGCTTAATTCAAGTTGATTGGCTTTAGGCCAAAAGATTGATTAATTAATGCTTCCTTTGGAAGGCTTATGAATGATTTTAAATCAATTTAATGATTTGATTGAAAGAGGATGACTTTGAGTTAAAAGCTTGAGTGGCTTTAAGCCAAAAGGATTGATTGATTGAAAAAGGTGTGACTTTATGTCAAAATTGAAAGGCTTTAAGCCAAAAAGGTTGATTGATTAAAACTGGGGAAAAGATTGATTGACTTTATGTCAAAATTGATTTTAAATCAAAAAGGTTGAATGGCTTTAAGCCAAAAAGATTGGCTAATTAATTATAACCCATTTTAGGATCTACTTAATTGACCATTTAAATTAAAGAATGTTCTTTATGAACTTGAGATGAAGAGAATGCATGATGCAAGAATGTTCCTTAGGAACTGAGTAGAAGAGAAAGAATGAAAGGGATAGAAACCTTTACCTTGTCGACCTCGAGTCCACTTCGCAAATCCAGAGTCACGGTTCAATTTTAATTAAAGTTAAAGTTTAATTTAATCGGGCAACACTTAATTATAAAATTAAACGACACGAAAGGGTGTGACAGAAAGCTTCGAAAAGATCGAATAAAGGACTTGGGAGGGAGAAAGCTGATTCATCGATCAGTTAGGGACCCCGAAAACTGAGCTGGAAGGCCTCTATTTATAGAGGAAATTAGGGTTTTGGGGGCAAATTCGGCAAAAACAGGTTTTTCCGCGATCCGGGGCGCCTGGCGCCGTCCCGGCACCAAATGGCGCCCAAGCGCTTGGCGCCAGGAGGCACCACTGAGCGCTAGTTTGGCGCCCAGGCGCCAGGCGCCTAGGCGCCAGCCTGGCGCTGCCTGGCGTCGGGCTGGCGCCAGCTAGCGCTGGGCGCCGGCCCAGTGCCCCTTTGGGCGGACTCTCAATCGAATTTTTTAGTTTTTTGGATTTTTCGGGAGTTTCGGACATCCGAAAAATATTCCGGGACCACTTCTGCGATCCTCATTCCGTTACGGACGTTTAGAGTGTATATTGATATACTTCCGGACACTTTTACCGGGGCTGGTTCGTGCATTTGTAATTTTGGCTTACTGAGTTTCAACTGTTCGGATTTTTGTGAACGAGTAGAGTATTTTGAGTGGAAATGACCCAACGGTCAACGCTAGATGCTAAAGCATCTAACCCCACCCTATCGGGGCCTAATTTGGCCGTTTAGGCCTCCGAATTAGCGTTTTAATTATTTTACAGGCTGAAATGCAATTTCTTCGACTGAATTTCTGAGCCGAAAAATCGAGTATTCACACATATTCACATGTTGACCTTGTGCGTTTTTATTTTTATAGGATCATCAAGGCCGGAAGAGGACTATGAGCTGTCTTGCGAGATCTTCTGCTTCCTCTACCGCCGCTTCGGCTGATTTAGTGATTGTCTCTGGTCACTAAGCTTTCAATCATTATCAATTTAGATTTAGCATCTTCAGGCTTGATGGGAGCAGTTACACGCCGGTGATCGAGCCAAACTTTGATCGTACACGATCAGTGACTTATATCTCCACTGATACTAATCATGTGAGCATTCGAGCTTTTCTATTTTCATGTCTTCTTTTGACTTATGTTGAATATTGACTTATACTTTATCTGACAAGTCCCTATAGCTGACAGTACTAGGGACTGGGAGTATGATCAGGTGATGCAGCGCTTCATCCTAGGGTACAGCTTTGAGATGATTGTAAGTTCCTTGACTTCCTATTTATGCAAAAAATGGTGCATGAAATGTAATGTTATGAATATGCATGATGACTTTAAATTCTTGCAGGGGCATATCCATCAGCTGAACACCGAGATCGTGAACATGCAGATACACGGGGTTTCACCGCAGTCGCAGCAGCAGCCACCCTCGTGTGCAGGGCCTTCCACCTCCTATGATCCACAACAACAGCCTTAATATCTGGGATCCTCTAACCCATATGATCCATCATTAGAGTAGCGCCTGGTTTTTTATGATCCAAGCTTCGGATAGTAGATTAGGATTTTCCTTTTTTTTATTCTTCTAGATTAGAACACTTTCTTTTAGCACACTGTACAGTACAGCTTTTGCCACTTTTGTTGGCAATTTTACAAATGTTCTTTTCATTTACTGCATCTTTTACATCTTTTAATTTTCAATTGAAATGAAAATGAAAAACAAGTTTGTGGGGGCCATCTGCCAGTATTGGTAGGTTGTCCCGTAAACTACATATAGCGAATCGCTAATCTTCTACTTCGTTGGCCCCATTTCTTCATTCACCATGAGTGATTACGTGATTCCATCGTGATCTAAACAGGTATCTGAAGAATGCCAATGGTTGATCCAGGTTTGAACGTCGTGGCTTAAGGAGTAAGAAAGAGTATGTCTGAATATTTATCAAATAGGAACTGATTGATGCCACCGTGGGATTTTGGGATCCTATCGATAATGTCTTTCAATTCGGGGATCAAGAATTATGCCCTATGTATAAAGACTTTTGCAGAATCCTTATGTGTTCTACTGAGTTACCCATTGCACTACCGTCACATCGGCCGGAATTTTTTGAAACTTTAATGAATCGCTTCAGCCTTTCTCGTGTTGACAAACGTAGATTAATATGCATGAACTCCGGAGGTTTAAAGCTTTCAGTTGCCCTTGAGTTGATTCAAGATTTGAGTCTTGATGATGCCAGTTGGATGCCTCTTATCTGTTTGCTTTTGCTGGGAGTTTTCTTATGCGAGAGAACCACAGATATTTGCGGCTTCACGTATCTGCTCATTGTTTCTCAGATGATGGACGGATCCTCTCCTGTAGCTCTTAGCTTGGCTGAAACACTGATTTATCTTCGTTCGACTTGGAATGGAACTGAGACATCCTCTCGCGGTACCAGGTTACTTCTCCAGGTATGCCTTTCCTTTGTTCTTCTGATTTTTGCATAGAGAATCATCTTTTAGTTTATCCATTCTTTTCCTCTTTTTTAGTTATGATTGTGGGATAAGCTAGCCATCTTGTCAATCCCTAAGGAGATTAATTACAGGCTAAATGGTCATTGGGGAAGATGCTTTTTAGTCAACATTAGAGATCATACTCATAAACAATCTACAGTAATAGAATGACATGACTTTTTGGAATCCCGTGCCATCGAATACATTCGTTGAATTTGCCCCTGGTGGGCAATTTCTTATGTTGTTACCCATGTAGCTAGGGGCAGAGTTGTTCTGGTTGGACTTTCTGAAGTTACATCATACTCTCCTAGCCGTGTGAGCAGACAATATGGCTATCCCCAACGCTTTCCAGAGATTTGTTCTTTGACTGATTTTGAGCTCACTTATGTGGGGATAAATGGGCTAACCGTACTCAAGTCATTGTGAACTATAATCTCGCCTTTGACATTTACCCCGATCCTACATATCGCACTTGGAGCATCAGGACTTGCAGATTAGAGACCTTTCAGGAAAGAATGGACGAGACCTATCATCTTCGCCGCCGCCTTCTTGGGAACTAAATGATGCCATAATAATATATTTTCTATATAACAATAAGAGTCATTGCCTCATGTATTCGTGTCACCATTGTCTATGGGTTTGTAATGCATTTTATGTATACTAAAGCGAATTATGCTTTATTGATGTATGTTTCATGAAATGATATCTCATGTCCATTTATTGCACACATATAACTTTTCATTATATGTAATAATAATGTCATGAAAGAAATTTCATTTGAACATTGAAAATAAATGGTATTAGATTCCCAATTATTATCCATCATGGTCTAAGGTTCCTAAGAAGGATTTTACCAAAGACATTTTCTCTTGGATTTTTCCGATCTTTATTTTTCCCTAAGAACCCTCACCAGTTCTTAGCAGAATTTATTCATACATATATTATTTTTTTTACACAATATAACATTTCAGCTTGTCTTGATTGATTGGGTTGATGAACTCATTTCCATCCATGTCCATGATCTTCACTGCCCCTTTACTGAGGACTTTCTTTACCACATATAGACCTTCCCAGTTCGATTGAAACTTGCCCTTAGCATCGGTATGTGTTTTCCGGGCTTGTTTTAAGACCAGATCCCCCCATTTTCAATGGTAAGCTTTGCCATTTGACCTTGCCATTGTATGCCTTTGCCATACGTTGTTCATACATTTGGAGATTGCTCAATGCCTCCAAACGTTTTTCATCAATCACATTCAGCTCATCGTACCTAGCTTTTGCCAACTGATCCTTTGATAATTTTGCCTTAAGGGCTACATGTAAAGATTTAACTTCTAATTCTACAAGAAGTACCGCCTCTGTCCCATATACCAGGGAGAAAGGTGTTTGCCCCGTTGGCATTCAGATGCTGGTCTGATATCCCCACAGTGCAAATGGTAAGTGATCTACCTAATCCCGATAGTAGACAACCATTTTCGAAAGAATCTTCTTGATCGACTTATTGGCTGCTTCCAATACTCCATTGGTTTATGGTCAAGAAGGTGAAGAGCGATGGTGTTCAATACCGTATTTCTCTATCAGATCAGTAGTATCACCTTGGAACTAGACCCCATTATTTGTAACTACATGATGTGGGATGCCGAATCGTGTAAGGTTGTGTCACTTGATGAATCGAACCATTTTCTTGGTTGTGATACTTACATAAAATTCTGCCTCTACCCATTCGGAGAAGTAATCAACAGCCAAAACTATGAATCAATGTCTATTCGTCGATGACGGTCTTATTTCTACAATGGTTTCAATGCCCCATGCTGAAAATGGCCAAGGTGTAGTTAGACTTTGTAGTTTTGTGGGAGGAAGATGACAGATATCCCCGTGGATTTGACAATCATGGCAAGATTTAGCCATCTAAATGAAATCAGCGATCATAGTTAGCCAAAAGTAACCCATACACTGGATCTTCTTAGCCAGCATAATCCCATTATATGTGGGCCACAATCTCCTGAATGTACCCTCCTTCATGATTGCTACAGCTTCTTGTTGCGTCAGACACTCCAATAACAGCCCATCATAAGATCTTTTAAACAATTCTCCATTTATTAAACAAAATTGAACAGACAATCTTCTCAGTGTGTTCTTGCCTAAGTTAGTGGCTTCCTCGGGATAACTCCAATCTTTCAGAAGTTTGATAATATCAGTGTACCAGGGTTCTTCTGCCTCTTCTTCATCTTCCACTATCGAAATTTAGAATGGGGCTTTGGCCGTTTCTAGAATGAGGGGTTTCATTGGTTGATCATGTAGTCCTTCTCACATAGATGCCAGAGTTGCTAGTGCATCTGCCATCTGATTTTCTTCTCTAGGAAAATAATGAAATTCACATTCACTAAACATCGATGCCTTTCTCCATACAGCTTCTAAATATGGTCTGAGGGATTCCTCTTTCAGCTCCCACTCTCCTATGATATGATTTATCACCAATGACTCTGATCTTATCAGCTTTTAAATGCATTAGGGCTGTCATGCCAAACAAACAAGCTTCGTATTATGCCCCATTATTGGTGATGACAAACTCCAATCGTTTGGATAAAGGTAATATTGCCCCTTGAGGTGTAATAATGATGACCCCCAAACCTGCACCACTTTTGTTTATAACTCCATCAAAGTACAATTCCCATCTCCTTGAATCTTTCGACACAACGGTCAATTATTCATCTAGGAATTCTAGGTTCTCAACGTATTAAGATTCCAGTGGTTGGCTTGCCAGGAATTCAGGCACTGCCATTCCCTTAATGACTTTCTTAGTTACATACTCAATATTAAACTCAAAGAGTAATAATAATCATCTGGAAAGCTTACTTGTTAGAGAAGGTATCTGATAGAGGTATTTCATCGGATTCAGTTTGGACACTGCTTGTATTCGATAAGACTGGAAATAATACCAAAGTTTCTTCATTAGCCAAACCATAGCGGCACATGTTTTCTCCACTATTTTGTAGCGCGAATCCTTTTCGAGCAACTTCTTGCTGAGGTAATAAATGGCATGTTCCCTTTTGTCATCATGTTCTTGTACCAACATTGCCCCTACTGAGGTCTCTTCGATTGCCACATATAAGATTAAAGGTTTTCCTGGAATGGGGGTTTTTAGAACAAGTGGGCTGCTTTGATCTTATCGAAAGCGTCCTGACATTGTTCTCTCCATTCAACAGGTTGTTGTTTCCTAAGAAGGTTAAAGATAGGTTCACATATAGTAGTTAGTCACGCTATGAAGCGACTGACATACTAGAGTGATCCTCAGAAACTTCTGACCTCCTTTTCAGTTTTAGGGGTTGGCATTTCTTGTATAGCCTTGAGTTTGTCAGGATCCATTTCTATACATCGCTGGCTGATAATATGGTCAAGCATTTTTCCCAAGGTTATACCGAATAAGCATTTCTTCAGATTGAGGCGTAGGTTTTATTTTTCTATTCTGGTGAGAAATCTATTTAGCACTACGAAGTACTTTTATGGGTTATCAGATTTGACTAGCATGTCATCCACATGTACTTCCACTTCTTTATGGATTAAGTTGTGGATTAGAGTGGTGACAGCTCTTCAATAGGTTGCCCTAGCATTTTTTAATCCGAATGGCATAACACGATAGCAGTATGTACCCCATTTTGTGATGAAAACTGTTTTGAATTTATCAATTATGTTCATCAATATTTGATTGTAGCCCGTGAAACCATCCATGAAGGAATATATAGTGGCTCTTGCAGAACTATCAACCAAGAGATCAATATGTGGGAGTGGAATATCATCTTTTGGTGTGGCCTTAGTCAAATCACAAACGTCTACACATACCCTGACTCTGCAATCTTTCTTGGCCACCAGAACCACATTCGCAAGCCACGTAGGGTATTCAACTACTTCCAAAAACTAGGCCTTGATATGTTTCGAGATTTCTTCTTTAACCTTCTCAGCCCACTCAAGATGTAAGTGTCTCATCTTTTGCTTAACAGGATGAATTTTGGGGTCAGTTGGTATCCTATCATCCGCTATGTGTCGATCAACACCAGGCATGTTATCATAAGACCAAGCGAAAGTCGTATTGTGTTCTTTTAACACTTTTATTAATTTTCTCTCTTGTTCGATGGATAATTGGTTGGAAATTAATATCACTTTAGGATTTTCTTCTATGTTTAAATTTATTTCTTTAGTAACATAATTATTAGTATTGAAAATGCTAAATGTATGCTGGAATGGATGCATGGGGTCATAATCAGAAACACAATCCAAATAAGCAAAGTTTCCACTTTTATTAAATGCATTAAAAGCTACATTATTCATTTCAAAAACATCAACAAAAGAGATAAAGAACTCATCATTTTCTATAAGAGTTGGCTTTTCTTCTGCAACAGTCAAACTTGAGGATGCTTGTTCTGCTGGCATCATAACTATCTCTTCATCATCGTCATTGTTAATCTCCTTTTTTCCTTTCCCTTATTTGTCTGGACCCATTGCAGCTCAGCTTCTTCCACAATATTCAATTGATTTTTGAGCCTCTTTGCAAGTATACGAAAAAGCTTTTCCTCTTGGGATGATACGTCAGGGCTTCTTTTAATTCTTTTCTCATCACATTGTACTGGACGATCGACTTCTCCAATAACTTTGCTAGTGTCAATATTGATAAGATTCATTGTTTGTTCCACTATTCTCTTATCCCTAATGATGTCAGTAATTGGACCTGATTCGTACTTACTGAAATTCACAATGTTTGAGAAAATTTCAAATCCTGGTTAAGTCTTGGACATGTGGGTAATAGGTTCTGGAGTCCCATCTTAAGGGCCTTGCTTACCTCGTTTGAAACCATTTTGCCATGAAAGCTTGCCCCTGGGGCGTCTAGGTCCTCTTGGGATTTGATTAGAAGTTCCCAAATGCTCATCTTGGCCTGAGTAGATTTTAGCTGATCGACTATAGATTCCTCGATTCCAGTTTGTACCAGAGATCGAGTTGCAATTATAGGTGGCTCATTTCTCTGATTTGGAGGCTCTGGAACTCCAGTTACTCTTCCTCCCCTTGTAATTAGGCTTACATATTTTGAAGGTGAGTATGTTGTTTCGAAGATCTCGAACTCATCAAAGTCTTCGTCAAACGGTTTGTATTTCAAGCTTAGAGGTTTAGCTTTGGAAACTACGATTACAAGCTCATCAGCCATAAATGGCCATTTCATGAAGGGTGTTTTTCCACACGACTGAGCAACATAATTAACTTGTAGTACATGAGAGAGAACTGCATTATCCTAAAATCCAATCCTAATCATGTTCATTGCTGAGGAGGAAGCTCTTTTTGTCGATTTCCTTCCTCCAAGCATGTCCAAAGTGTTAAAATACATAAACTTCTTCAAATTTGACTCTTTGAAATCAAGATCTGGCCTCTCCACATAGCAATGATAGTTTCTTGAAGATTACATGAATGTGGGAAGTGTTTCTTTAGCGTTCTTCCATGACATATATTGAAATGGGAAACCAGAATGTGTTCTTTCTAGCAGGGCATTTGCTAGAGGATCAATCCATGTGAAATAGTCTAGAAACTGATCCACAAGATAGTTCCAGAAGAACTTTTGATACAGGCTTAATCCTTCAAACCAAGCTAGAGCTTTGCCACTCAGAGTAAGTCGGAACTTTTCTGGCCAATAGACAAAGTGTATTTCTTCACAGTTCATGTAAATAACAAAACACCTAAGATGCTTTGCAGAGTCTTGAGAACCGTCAAACACAAGATGATAACTTGTGTCAAGATCAGAATCCATAACTTGATTTGCAAGTGCTGCCTGTCTGTTCTCGGCCTGAATCCTTTCCATAATATATTCTGGGTTCGGATCCTGGCTGGGCTCCCTTATCATGTTGATTCGGCCATCCTCATCGAAATCAATAAATTCTCCGGAATCTTGACTTCTAGTAGACCCGAAATCATCTGAATCAGTCTCTTGATATGGGGCATAGCTTTCACTATCGGAATTGATCAACTGCCCATAATATATATGCTCATTATCATGTTCAAATTCACCAGGCCAAATGATTGGAGGAACATCAAATTCTTCCTCGGAATCAAATGGTGGTTTTAGGATTTTCAACTTCACCATTTGGATTACCGAACATGAACTCTTCGAATTCAATCTCATCCTCAAAGTCTATGGCCCATCCGGCTATGTCAACCTGAATTTCTACTTGTTCCACGTGTTGAGGCTAATTTTTTCATCTTTAACGTCCTAAAATGGATTTGGGACTTCATGAACCGGGGATTGCATCCTCCATGGGCCAAAGTTGAAGTTGCCCCCATTTCCTCCTTCATTTACATTCCATTAACTCGTTTCCAAGTGATGATCGAAATTAGGAACCACTGCATCATTGTTATTATCTTCCCTATTAGGATCTTCCTTGTGATCTTGTTCCTTTGAATCCTCCTCTGGATCCTCTTCAGGTTCTTCCTCTAAATCTTCTTCCAGATCTTCCCCCGAATCTTCTTCCTCTAGGTTGGCTACTTGGCCTTGGGGAACCAGTTCTTGATCACTATTGATCTGTCAGTATATTTCATTGAACTCGGTTCTCATCCTTTCTAGATCTTGAAATGCTTCATTAACAGTCCTGCCATAATCATTTAACTCAACCCAAACCTCTTGAAATAGGTTGACAGGTTTAGCTTATAAGTTTTCCAAACCAAAGTACCCATTCTAATAATTGGGATTGTTCCATGCATGTTTTGGATCATATAGCTCTTCTTACTATTGTTTGGAGGTGTCTAGAGGTAAGACATTCTGGTTAGAAGAGTTTCTGAATTCAAATTAGGAACTGGCTTCATGATCTGGGTTCATATAGGGAGAAGGAGCAATAGGTTGAACCGGAGGAGGAGGCGGTGACATTTCCCATCCCTTATTTTGCACATGATTCTCGGGTTCTTCCCACCCAACGAATCCCAGAAGTATTGGGATATTTAACCATAAAATGGTGCATGAAGGCTCTTGAGAGATAAATCCAATTCCTTTCCATGAGGAGTGAGTTGACAATTCCAGTTCCTTTGAATGGGGAATGACTTGAACCATTCAAGCGCAAGACCAGCAAAGAACCTTGGGAATTGGGAAATGAATCCCATGATGAGTATCCCCCTAGCATGCATAAAGTGGGTGAATCTTTCTTCATGATCGAATGGATCTGTATTTCCCTAGAAAATCATCCTGCTCGGGACACGGTAATAAATCCTTCCTTCTCTTGTAATTTCCTGGATGTACTAATCAACTTGATACATAATGTCTAAGTTTTCGAACAAAGGATTTTCACCTTATCCCAGTTAGTGGTGAAAATTCTCAGAGATGTCTTACCGATTACTGTCCCCTCCGTATCTAACATTTATAACATTTACCGTGGCTGGGAAGTTAGGAATCAGATTCGTCTGCATACTATGTTTCTTCTCTTGCTCTTCAACTTTTCCATAAGCAAATATTTGCTACAAGTCCTTCAGTAACGGGTGCATTCATTGGTATGATACCCCTTCATGACATGATAAGCACAAAAGTTATCACGATCAGCTGCTGGTAGTGGAGTGAATGGTTTGAGGCTTTGTAAAACATTATCCATTCTTAGCTTAGTGAAAATCTTAGACAAGGATTTCACCCATGGGGAAATAGATTGGTGAGCCTGGACTTGAGTGGTTTGAGGACTTTATTTGGTGTAGCCAAAGTTATTTTACCGAGACATGCTTCCTTTTTCAAAACTCCTCGGTTTACCATAGGCCCGATACTCCTCTTTCTTTAACTTATCCTCCTCTTCATACTTCTCTATCTTTTTGGCATAACCAACTACCTCATTAAAGGTTTCGAAGTGCTTCATTTTCATCTCGTCTCGATATTTCTGACTAGACCCTTCCACAAGTTTAACAATAAGAGCTTCTTGGTCTGGAGTGCCAGTAACCAGTGTTCTAACAGCCATCCATTGAAGATTGTAAGCTTCAAAGGTCTCGTTAGGGCGTTAACGTACCCTTTCGAGATCTTGAAGAGTAGTCTTTAATTTGAGATTAAAGGCGTAGTTCTCAATAAAGGTTGAATCCAATTTCTCCCAATCTGACTTTACTTGCGATGGCAGACTCAGGTACCAGTCAGTAGCAGGACCACGGAGAGTAGTCTAAAAGAGATTAACAATGTGCACCTCAGGTACTGCTATCCTCATCATGATTCTGAGATAAGCTTCTATGTGGGCATGAAGAGAACATGCGCCATTATAAGGAGCAATATAGGGCATGACAAAGTTCTAAGGAATAGCTTCGAACTCATTCAGTTTGTATCTGTTCAGATCTAGACATTGTCACACTGATGACCCTATTAACGTTTCTGCTTTCAGAACCACGGTTTCCATACTAGCCTATTTAGCTTTTAGTTCATTCAGTTCAACCTCCTATTCTGAAGTTCTTTGAGACTCGGAAGCAACCATGTTTCTCAGATAATTCTGAAATTCCGATGTGTTAATGAAATTACAAAAATTTTCATCAAACTCCCTTCTTTCGGTCATGTTATATTTGGACTCAGAAAAGAATTCTTCAAGAGACTCTAGGATCGGAGGGTGCCTGATTCTTTATGGGCCTGTAGTACATTCTAAACATGTATTAGTACGTTTCCAACTTGAAACCACAACTAATCAAGTATTAGCAACAGATGTATCATTGCAGCAGAATCTAGTTCCCGAGAAGGTGGTGATGAAGACGTTGAGTTTCATCCATTCTTTCTTGTAAAGTCTCTAGCCTACGAGTCCTAATGCTCCATGTATGATAGGCTGGATCAGGATAAATGTCAAATGGAAGAGTGAAGTTCACGATGACTTGAGTATGGTTAGCCTATTTATCTGCATGCCTATGTCTTCGAACGCAAGTGAGCTCGGAATCGGCTAGGGAGCGCAACATCTCTGGAAAATATTGGGGGTAACCATATTGTCTGCTCAGTCAGCTAGGAGAGTATGATATGACTTCAGAATGGCCAAGTAGAATAACTCCGCCCATTTCCACATGAGTGACAACAGAAGAGATTACCCACTAAGGGCAGATGCAATGAATGTCTTCAATAGCACATGATTCCATGAAGTTGTGCCTTCCCCTACTGTGAAGTATTTGTGATTGCGATCTCCAATGCTGACTAAAGAACACCTTCCTCAATGATCGTTTGGCCTGTAGTTAATTCTTCAGGAATCGATAAAACGGCCAACTTATCCCATAGCCAAAGCTAAAAAGGGAGAGAGTGAATAAATTAAAAGACGGTCAACTATGTGAAAATCAAAGAGCCAAAGAAATGACCTACCTGAAGAAGTAGCCTGCTGCTACGAGAGGTTGTCTCGATCTTATTTCTGGCTGAGCGGAGATAAATTAATGTTTCAGCTAAGCTAAGAGCTATAGGAGAAGCTCCATCCATCATTTGAGAAACTATGGGCAGATATGCGAAACTACAAATATCTGTAGTTGTCTCGTATAAGAAAATGCCCAGCAAAAGTAAACAAGCGAGTGGCATCCTGCTTGCGTCATCTAGAATAAGGCCTTGAATTAGTTCAAGGGTGACTAAAAGCTTTAAAGCTCCGGAGTCGATGCATACTAATCTACGTCTGTCAGTACGGGAAAGGCTGAAGTGATTCATCAAGGTTTCAAAGAATTCAGAGTGATGAGATGGTAATGCAATGAGCAACTCGGTTGAACACATCAGGAGCCCATAAAAATCTTCATACATGTGGCATAACTCTTGATCCCCGAATTGAAAGACGTTATCGTCGGATTCCAGAATTCCATACTAGAGTCTATTAGTTCTTGTTTGATGAATATCCGGACGTATTCTTTCATACTCCTCAAGCTACAACGTTCAAGTTCGGACCAGCCATTAGCATTCTTCAAATAATTGTTCAGGTCGCGATGAAATCTCACGTAATCACTCATTATAAAGAAAGAAATGGGGGAAAGAAGTAGAAGAGTAGCGATTCGCTATACGTAGTTTACGGGGGGCAACCTACCAGTACTGGTAGATTTCCTCCATAAACTTGTTCTTCATTGTTATTTCAACTGAGAATTAAATGTGTAAAAGATCATTTTTAAATCGCCAACAGAAGTGGCAAAATTGTACTGTACAGTATGCTAAAAAAATGTTCTAATTAAGAAAGAGAGAAAGAGAAAATCCTAATCTACTGCCCAAAGTCTGAATCATCGAAAATTGGCAATATCCGATGATGGGTCATAAAGGTCGGAGAATCCCGAATAATAGGGTTGTTGCTGTGGGTCGTAGGAGGTGGAAGGCCCTGCATATGAGGATGGCTGTTGCGATGGTACCCCATGTATCTGCATGTTCACAATCTCAGCATTCAACTGATGGATATGCCCTTGCAAAAATTTAAAGTCATATGAATTTTCATAACATTGCATCTCATGCATCATATTTTTGCATAAATAGGAGCTATATCCCAAGATGAAACGCTGTATCGCTTGGTGATACTCCCAATCCCTGGTATAATTAGCTATCGTGACCTATTAGGCAAAGTAAAAGTCAGTATTCAAATGAGAAAAGATAAAGAAAATAGAAAAGTTGAAGGACTTAAACACTTAGATGGATAGCTTCAGTTGCGATATAAGTCACTAGCCGTGCAGGATCAGAATATGGCTCGATCATTGGCTTATAACTAGTCCCATCAAGCTTGAAAATGCTAAAGCCAAATTGATCGGGATGGAGAACTCTATAGCCAGACTCAATCATCGAATCGGTAGAAGCAGCAAAAAAAGAAGTGGAAGAGCTCACAGGATGGATCCTAGTCCTCTTCCGGCCCTGATGATCCTGTAGAAATAAGAATGCACGAAGTCAGCCTGTGAATATTTCAGAAATAAGAGGGAAGTTTGATAAAATCTTACCGTCACCCCAGTCGCTCTATGGTAACTGGAAGAACTAGCTCTGGCTGAAGGGCCAGCACCATTAGAGGAATCGCTACCTCCCAAAGGACCACTACCCTTGCTCGAAGGACCCTTGTCATGCCTATCCTACTCATCATTAGTCGGAACTAGCTCAGGATCTACATCAAGCCATCCCAAAATTCGGGTGCGAAAGAAATCCTCACAAGTTCCCGAAAGGCTAGTAAGGATGTAGTCCTCACCAGCATCGCATAGTCTCCTTATGTTGTTGGCATTCTGAGGCATGAACAACCAACTAGGCAATGGATAAGGTGCTAATTTGAGCCTAGGAGGAAGATGGAATCCCTCGATCCTTCTCCCTAAGTATTACTCGAGGGACTAAGGGCTAGCAATAATCAGATGTTTGCCAACAAAGGGCTTGACATCTAACATCTCCTAGCTCTAAGTGGCCGAGTCACCCCAAGGGAGCACTCCTGGTCTGTACTAGAGAATTCAAAGTAAAATTACGAACATAACAGGATGAATAGAATACATAAGCAGAAGACTGATACATGAGTAGTGGTAAGGTCTCGGAGACGCTGCAGGAGCTGAAGCCGAGTAAGCTGAATGTCCCACGAGCTAAAGTAGTGTGGAAGCTTGGGAAGTAGGGATAATTAGTCCTCGGAACCAATAGAGGCCTATCTAGGATCCCCATCTCGGAAAACTAAATCTACAAAAAAGATCGAAAGTCAAAACGAGCCAATACTCGAAAAGACTAAAAATAAAGAAATCAAGGGTAAGAAGTATAAATGCAAGGACCTGAAGAGAAGATTTGAACTTCTCAATCCTATTCCTGCCGCACTAATCCAGTGCCCATTACAAATGAGACAAGGCAGCCTATCCCCAAGCTTGGCTATTGAAGCCAGCAAGATCGAGCAAGCTCGGAAGGATATTAAGATTAATATCGGACTGCCCAGTCAGGAAACAAAATTAAGACAAGGTGATGGCTATAAAAGCCCAAGCCTCGTAGGTGGCTGATCTATCAGCTCCATGCCCCTACACCCAATAGTCTATCAGCTGCTCGCAGGAGATAGAACTCCTGGTCGTGCCTGAAAACCCGATCAACGCCTCGATTGCTACCCTATCAAACCGATGATAGGAAAATGTGGCATTGGAGTTGATCAATCTACTAGTGAATGACAATCCGGTGATGGTGAACTCCACGCAAGAGTAATGGAAAGTGTGAGTAGCGTCAGACCAGCGGCTCAAAAAAGCTGATACGAGATTCTTCTTCAGATAAGGATACCCGTGAGAGCGCTTATACACCAGATTTTGAACCACGGTGCCAATCCTAGTAGAGTTGACAATGATCCGAGCATCTAGTGATAAGGCTCTATACCATTTATGCACATGCTACACACTACCGCCGTTATGCTCAATCACCTGCATTTTAAAATTTTCAAAATTAATGCATATACATAAATATTCGATAACTCTAGTGGTTATTGGATCCAACATAGCATTTAAAATAAAATTATCTAGCATAGATATAACCCCAGCATGCTATGAATTTAAAAATAGAACATGCATTTTAGGAAATAATTTTCTAAACTAATTCCCTGACATGGAATAATTTTCTATGTTAATTATGTGACATGGAATAATTTTCTAAGCTAATTCTGTAACATGAAATAATTTTTAGAGATATTTTATGACATGAATTAATTTTCTAAAAATTATTTAATTTCATGACATAATTATTATTTCAAAGCATAAAATAATTTTTTCCTAAATTTAATAAACACGCATAAATTTTCTAAGTTCAATCAAGAAATTAAATAAGTTCCGCAACATGCATAAAGGTATTTTTTAAAAATTTCGCAACATGCATAAGTTTTGGAAAATATAAAACATGCATTTTAACTAAGTAAATTGAGAAAAAGGGAAGAAGACTAACAAAGTTGTGAGACAGATGTCCTGCTGGGTCCAGAGACTTCGGGATCGAAGTGAAGTGCTAATAGAGTGGTACTCCTAGTTGGGAGGCATACTGTAGAGAGCCTCCGCAGGCACGAGGGGAATGGAGACCTCGACTCCGTTTGAGGAGTGAGGGCGATAGTTGGAAGCCCTACTCGAGCATCATAAAGCTTGTACCTCATCACAACTCTGAAGAATCGGAGCAGGAGCGGCATAAGACGAAAGAAAAGAAGCAAAAACATCATCGCGAAAAGCTAAAATTCTAGTGAGATAAAGTTATAGAGAGAGAGGTGTGAAGAAATGAGAGGGGAAGAGCTCTTTATATAGCGCCCAGATAATTAACCCCGGGGCTAGTTACTTGTCTACGTGGCACGCTCTACGCGTGCTACTTAGATGAGTGTAACGGTCATATTTCCCCAGGAATTAGCCCTGCGGCTAATTCCCGGGGTAAAATTGTAATTACAATTTTACCCCACTTTTTGATATATTTGACATTTTAAGCCATTTTCTGTTCTGATTTAAACCGAGTGGACCAAGAAATGTTCTGAAACAGGTACCAGCATGTTTTTCACTCATTAAAATTTTTCAAAATAAATTTTCGGCCCCACGCCTCTTCCGAAATAATTTTTAATTTTCACTTTTTGCCCTTGTTAATATTTTAATTGAAGGGGCAAAATATTTTGTTTCAAAATTTCATCAATTAATGTTTTAACTAATGCATTCGCACAAGTTTTACGGTTTGTTTCATACACAAACGAATTTCTCAAAGGATCGAAATTCTTATATATGAGGGGCAAACTGTTAGCACGGTCCGCTCGAACCCGATGAGGACATGTACCTATTTCGAATTACGGATTTGACACGAGCTGAATGGAGCTGAGTTGCTGTATTTATTTATTTATTCGTAAATTTTTAAAAATGAAAAATCGTATTTCGAAAAGTCCTGTTTCGTTAAACCGGCCGAAAACCAACAAAAAATAGAAACCCGGAAGAATCGGGGCCCAAAACCTATATATAGGCTCCCCTGATTTGGGGTATTATGCCCTCATAGGTAATTAACTCGCAGGCTAATTACCTAGGGGGTAACATTGCCCAAATTCTGGGAAGCTAGGGGCTACCCCTTAGCTAGGTAATTACCATGCGGGCTAATTACCTCCCTGCTATAAAAGGGAGTGCTCCCCTTACGGAGACTCTATGATCGAATTTGGTAAAGTTTGACTTTTTGATCAAATGGTTGACTTTTACAGTCGGGGATGTGACTTTTACAGTCACGAATACTCTATGGTGGAATTTGGAAAAGTTTGACTTTTTTGTTAAATAGTTGATTTTATAGTTGAGGGTGTGACTTTTACAATCAGGTAGAAGCTATGGTCGAATATGGCTTTTATAAGCCAGATATATGGCTCTGGTAGCCGAGGTGACTCTATGGTCAGGATACATGTTTTCAAGTTCCTATTTCTAAGGAAAATGCATTGTCACAAGGTAAATATCATGGTTGCATAAAGATGTAGGTAGCTTTCACACAATTGTGATGTCATGCCCAAATTTTAAATGCATAAAACCTGCACAAGGAGCAAACGGTTAGATCATGCCTACTGTCCTTGTTCTCCATTTGGTTACTTCACTTTATGTCAGTGGGGGAATAACGAAGTCTTGTCATGTTCTCACAAAGTTTATGGTAAACCTATAGGAAAGTATCTATGGTTCGTCTATATATGGGTTTGGTCTTGAGACTGGGTGTAAAGTGTACCCTGCACCTTTGTGTTCCGAAGTTTAATGGCCCTAAAACGAACCAAAGTAAATTTTTCCACATATAATATACTCGGGTACTTTGATCCTACGCGAATCAAATTCCTTTGTACGTTACGCAAGGGTTGTGATCAGATCTGTATCCCCGAGCCCTAAAACGAACTTGGGTAATACTTCACCAAAAGATACCTAAATTAGCAGTCAGTAGGGATTATGCACGTGCAAATGCAATCCTAAATTTTGTGTAGTAGCAATTTCATCACAAATGTCATGATTCTCACTTTCCGAATAAAAGTTCATTATTATATCAAAAAGTTGATTTTTATTAAAACTCGATTTTTAATAAAAATAAGATCCCTAGTAAAGTCATCATTGTGAGCAAGCGGTCTTTTCGTAAGAAAGACTTTTGAAAGAGGGTTGAACTGTGCAGGGCACAAATTCACCCGTTTTGTCGGTTATGAAAACGTTTTGCCTTTTTGAAGTTTTCATGTAAACTTATTTATGAAATATTTCTTATTATTTCTTAAAGCCAAAATTCGATAAAAAAAATCATTTTCAATTTGACTTGCTTGTAAATGTTTATAAAAAGATATAAA
>CAOJBI011014594.1:0-16383 GCA_948277035.1 Euphorbia corollata | reverse complement strand
ATAATGGCCCCGATTCTCCTTGCTCTTCTCACTATAATTCTTTGTTGGGGTGTTGGAGAGTCTTCGATCGTGAACTCTTTCATGACAGTGACAAAGGTATTCTATACTTTATTTCTTACTTTTTAAAGTTATCATTTGGCCTCATTGATTCGTATATGCTAAAGAGCATGCTGTCATGCATCTCTTTCTCTTTCAGTATAGGTTTAATATGTTTGCAATTTGATTTCAGAAGCATCTTTTTTTAGGTCATAATTTAATAGTCATGAAGGTCCAAACAAAAGTGATAGTTATGTTGCCTTCGTTGCAGATTGTCATTGTTATTATTGTCATATGCGTGGGTTCATTTGAGGTTGATGTCTCGAATTGGTCCCCTTTTGCTCCAAAGGGTGTTAAAGCGATATTGACTGGAGCAACTGTAGTATTTTTTGCGTATGTTGGTTTTGATGCGGTTGCAAATTCAGCTGAAGAATCAAAAAAACCACAGGTATGTTTTTCTCTCTTATTGCTTTTTCATGCTAACTTTTGCAATCTATTGAAGTATTCAATGTGTATCGAAATCAACTTGTGCTGCAATTTTTAAAAATTTTAATTTTTCAACTTTGTCTGGTTTCAGCGGGATTTACCCCTGGGTATTATAGGAAGCTTGCTTATATGCATCGTCTTGTATATTGGGGTCTGTTTGGTGATCACTGGAATGTTGCCTTACTACTTGCTTGGAGAAGATTCTCCTCTGGCAGAAGCTTTTAAATCAAAGGGCCTGAAGTATGCTTCTATTCTGATCAGTGTGGGTGCTGTTGCAGGGCTTACAACCACTCTTCTAGTGGGTCTTTACGTTCAGGTATACATTTCATTCCTTTCGCATATACTTCTTTACGTTAATATGCTATTTTTCAGCCTTTAACATTGTGAATGACAATTGCGTTTCTCATGAACAGTCTCGGTTATACCTTGGGCTTGGAAGGGATGGTTTATTGCCTGGTATATTTGCTAAAGTGCACCCAACTCGACATACTCCTGTTCATTCCCAAATTTGGGTTGGTATTGTTGCCAGCATTTTAGGGGGATTATTCAATGTCCATGTGCTTTCACACATTCTTTCAGTTGGTTCATTGGTATGATGCTCTGATCTTCTTTTGCACTAAACTTGTACTGTCAATTTACTTTGGCCAACATCTATTTCAATGCGATTATCAAGGCATTTCATGACATGTTAGCATACACAATAATTTATTCTGCTAGTTATAACAAAACCTACTGGTAGGTGTCTTACCAATTCTTTTTGTGGTTGATTTTGCAGACAGGCTATTCTGTTGTTTCTGCTTCTGTTATAACTCTCCGCTGGAAGGATAAGATATCAAGTCAGGTTTCTTCTAATTGGGTTTCAGCATGGGCTGAAGGTGTCATTTGCCTCCTCACAGTTGCTTTTTGTGGCTTTGGTGCTGGACTATTTTATCGTTATGGTGTTTCATTAGTCTTTCCGATTATAGCAGTTGTTATAGCTGTACTTGCAACTGCAGCTCTTTACATGCGCCAAGTGAGTTTTTCCACTATATTATAAACGTATTTTTTTTCTGGTATTAATTACAGCTAAGTCTGATATTATCTATGGGTGTTTCTATTATAATTAATTAGGTGCTTGCCTTGGTTTTAATTATTGTAGTGTGAAAATTCATTTCTGTTTCCACTTCTTTTGCACACCAAAATGCTGTTGCTGAAATGATAAACTAGGTAGCCTATTTTATACTAGAACAAGAAATAACTAGAGATGATGACCTTGTGGCAAATGTCGCAGCCTAGTGGTTGAGACCAATTCTGTAATCCTAAAGGTCACTGGTTCGAATACAGTGGGGTGGGGATTTTTTTGTATTAAAAACTAGAGATGATGACTTTATGCATTGTTGATCTTGACTGTGCCTTTATGCATTGCGGATGTTGCCTGTGCAAAAGCGCATTTTGCACCGAGTATAATTGAGAGATTCTCTAAAGTGTCTTGTAGAATGGGCAAGTTTATTAAAATTATAATATGACAATATGACTTTGTTTTACTTCTATGCAGTAGTAGCTTGCCCCCGCACATTTGACTTAGTCTTTGACTTAGTCCTTTTTCTTGTTCGCTTGGATTTCGTTTTGTTGGACATTGAAAAGTTTGCTGCACTGGACGTTATTTCAATTATAGTTGCTAGTTGTGACATGAATGCCATGAAAAAAAGTCACAGTGAATGTCAAAAATGTGTCTAGGCGTAATAATTACTTAGGATGTACAAAAGTAGTTGTCATGTAATCACTGTTCTGTGGCTAGTCTGTGAAGCTGAATTGTGTAGCTGCTCAAATCAGTATTTATTCTGTTTGTCAGAGTTACACACATCCTCCTGGGTTTTCGTGTCCTGGTGTTCCCTTTGTGCCAGTCATTAGCATCTTCTTCAATATCTTCCTGTTTGCTCAGGTGAGTTTCACATTCTATTTTGAGTTCCAAATTTGTAGTCAAAACATGATTAATAATGCTCGAGTTGTCCTTTCATGCAGCTGCATCATGAAGCATGGGTGAGGTTTGTGGTCCTTAGCGTAATCATGTTGGGGTTCTATGCCTTGTATGGGCAGCATCATGCCAAACAAAGTTCGGATGATATTGTTTACCAAATAGCTCCTGGTGAAGCAAGTCACTGATCGATCATGGATTCTGATAGTAATAATGGTTGTAATTATTTTCTCATCTGGTTCTTTGTTTCCCAATATGATTTGTATTTTATGGCCATTTATTATGTAAAGACGTTAATATTTATTTAGAAATAGATTTAGAGAAATGTGGATGATAAAAATGAATATTATGCATTAAAACCTCGAGCTGACTTGTCCCTTTTTCATCGCAAGTTCATTGAGAAATTACGGATACAGATTCGTACAATGGAGACTAAATTTTAAGGTTTCTTGCTTTCAACTCTACAGGCTACATAGGAGTAGGGACAGCAGAACATTAAAATATTATGCAAAAAGCAGCAATATGCTTGTGCTTTCGTTTTTCCAGACAAAACTTGTGGATGCACTTCCAGACTGGTTAACTGATTGTTACAAAAGCAAAACATAGCTGAAAACAGAAGGCGTTAATTACATACAACATCAGAGTAGAATCCTACCACAGTCTGCCTTTCACAATCTTTGACGCCGAGGAGCTCCACATCGAAAACTTCAAACTGTTTGGCACTGAAAAATGTTGAAGGTCCCACCTGTTAAGATAAAAGAGAACATTTTAAAATACAGCAACGGATTGGAGCAAGTGAATGTTAAGGAAGAGTGAACTGACGGGTGGCCCCAGTTCAGGAGGAATGATGATTCTTCTCTTCCCACCAGGCTTCATGTCTTTAATTCCTTCTTCGAATCCTGCAGCATTTCAGTTTTACTTTCCTGTGAGTAATACTACTTCATAGCCTACTGATTAAGAATAACTAGTATTTCTACAACTCCAGATTTTCACCTGGAACTAATGCATTTGTGCCTAAGCGGATTTTGGCAGGAGCACCTTGTAAGTAGGTGCTGTCAATTCGTCGGCCAGACTCATTGTAGCCGATGTAGTGGAAAGTCACCTGCAAAGAAAGATCAGAATGAAACAGGTACAGCTTTTAAGACTATATCAAATGACTTCGGGTGTGTTAAAATTTGAAGGAATTCAATTCATTTCATAGTTGTATGTAAAATTAAATAGATTCAATTGAATTCTTTCAAAATTTGGGTTTCCAAACACACCCTTTATGATGCCTCAGATAAAAACATTATCGTTTTCCTAAAATATTGGACCACTTCCGAGATTTGTATCACCGAGATGTACCTAGACTAATCTCTTCACTAAACTAAGAAAGTGTTTCAGATAGGGGTTTTCGCAGCTAATGATACATATGATGGGAATGGGAAAACAAATTTACCGTGACCTAACATTCAAACTTGTATTTTAAGCAGTATCAGTCTCTCTTCTAAATCAACTGCTTGTTTTTAAAATGCTTTTTCATTTTTTTTTTTTTGGCAGACCATCTGATTATGATCCTATGATGGAGAAAGGAAAAAGAAATTGTCTAAAAATAAAAGGAAAGAAAAACCTGTTGACCAGCCTTTGGGCAATCACCTTTACCAACTTCAAAATCCCGGTATATAAGCCCAGAATCGCGCTTCACATAATTTTCTGACGCCATTACTTTCACCTCGAAACCTGAATGACATTCCTCATGGAGTGTAGGCATGTTAAAAACTTAAAAATAAACATCTTTTCATTTCATAACAACTATGAGAATCATATTTCTATTATATCTCTTTTTCACAGAGCATCTAGACATGTTACACGAATACCAAACAAGGAAAACATAGATCATTTTGAATCTGAATTAATTTGATTGTTTGTAACTATATCCATAGACAAAATTCGTTACAAAGAATACTAATACTAAAGGCTGTCACAAAGGAAAGAAAGTTCAATTAATTTATAGCAAGAGAAAATCATACTTGTTGATTTAGGGACATCACCAGTTCTCACAAGGAAAAGAACATTTTGCAGTTCATATAAACAATCAAAATAAGATTACTACAATAAAAACCTTCTCTAACAAAATTTGGAAAGTCGTCAGGTGCGTTGTTTTCTCGCTGTATTCGTTTGTTCTGCTCCAACAAGCGCCTTTCATCATATGGGTTCTTACCCTTTGTCTTTGCCAAACAAGGAATATCTTGAAAAAGGCATGATGATGCTGACAACAAAAGAAGAAACCTTCGCCTCAGTTTCTCTTCAGAATGTGTAACATGCCCTTTCTGCAACCTGGCCATAATATATATGGCACTGACTTGAGAAATAATGTATACCAAAAATACGATAACTCAAAGAGATATCTCTAGAATCTCACCTATCATCATTGAAGTTAGGCACAATTTGCTTCTTTGAAGCAAAGACTTTCCCTAAAAATTGCAAAAAGATTCAATCTTTGACATTTTTAGGCATATTCTTGTAAACTAACAAATATAACAATACAGTGCAGAATAAAAGTACGATGATTCATTTCAATTTCATTGAAGAAAAACTCGGAAATTTACAATCATGATTGATACTATAATCGGCAATTTTCAAAGTCCCATAAATCCCTAAAAGCAGCATAAAAATTTGAGTCTGGGCCATACCAAGAAATTTAAAGTCACTTAAAGTTGAGAAGCTACTTCCGTCATGTCCGAGAGAGAGAGAGAGAGAGAGGGAGACTTACAGGGAAGAGAAGAGGACTGAATCAGCATAGACTTAAGCATGGCTTCTCTAAAAGCACAGCCTTTGTGTTATCCTGAATTTAGATAATTATAAAAATATCGAAATACCAAATTCCTCCCTCAACTTTCCTCATTTCTCTTACTTTACCTTATATACCCTTCTTCTACTTTTTTTTTTTCTTTTTTTGATGGAAGGAAAAGTCCGTTAAACAAATAGAAGCGAATACAGCTCTACGAAAGGTGAACTAATTAACGAATTAAGTTTCTTTATCTGCCAAAAAACCAACACGTGCAGCATGGTCCGCAGACCTTACAGTAAAAATCAGCCGACACGACTCAAAATGATGTAACAGAAGCTTGCAATCTAAAAGAATTAAACCTATTGGAGACTCATAAGTCAGGTTATTATTAAGAACATTAAAAACATTGAGCGCATCCATCTCCACCAGCACCCTATCATACTGATTATCTTTTAGTCAGGTTAAAGCCTCCATACAGCTCATAGCCTCAGCAACAAACCGATCCCCACCACTTGGAAGTAAACATGAACGCGTAGCTAAAATCTCGTCCAAACTGTGTTGGATATTTTAGTGTAATTGGATCAATTAAGTTGGCAATTGTTTGTAATATTTTCTTCGGATAATTTTGGAGAGTGCGGAGTGCACAATTATCCGAGTTTGTTACAAAATTTAAGTCTCAAAGTGTGAAAACAGTCAGTTGCAACGGTTATTTGCAACGGTTATTTGCAACGGTTTTTAAAACAGTCGCCAAAGTCAGTCTGAACAGTTGCGACTGATAAGACGTTGCAACACTTTTCTGGAACAGACGTGTTTCTTCATGTTTTTGCCTATATAAAGGCATTTTGGCATGAGATTTTCATAGTTTTTCACACAAATTTGGTAACACCTTTAGAGGGGGCTTTGAGACGGTTATTGGCAACATTTTTATGCAATTTTATTGCATTGTTTTTGGTTCTAAGGATTTACAACTTTCAAAATCAAAATTCTTTCATTTCAGTTTCTAATTTTATCCCGTTGAACTTTCGGATTAGAACCCCGAAAAAGTTTCAATTGGAAAGTGTTTTCACGACTTCAGATATTTCCAAGGGATTTCTCATCTTGTTCAAGTTCTTTATCAATTTATTTCAAGGCTTGAATTTACATCAATTTGTCATCATCAGAGGTAATTCCCCAACACCATGCACAAAATGGTTAATGATTAATCTACAAAACCAAGATTAAAATATATTTTTTCTGATATAAATAAAAGAAAGCGTACATTTGTAGCAGATTTCATGCCTTTAGCCAACAACTCATTAATAACAGCTTGCCAGACCCTTTCTCTTCTGAAATGAAGATTTATATTCTGATACAAAAAAAAAAAGAAAAAAGAAAAAATATTAAAAGTGACACAAAATAAAATAAGAAAACCTTAGGAAATTCACAAACCTTTGCAGAAATGCAAGAAGTGACTGATCTCATCTTCTTGAAATAATTCATAATAATTATCTCCAAACATTGAAATAATGATGGGAGCCACCATAAACTAAATTTTTATGGTGTTGAATAAATTTTATCACCCTGTCCCTCTAGTGAACAAACGATCTTCATACCTTTTTCAGTTTTCGAATTTTTCTGTTATATTAAGGTGGTTTAGACAACCTTTAGATGACTTTCACCTAGAAAAGATAATCTTCATAATTAGAAATCAAACTCGGAACCTACTCAAACCAAATTGTCACTTGTCAGCTACTGGCTAATTTAATTTAAATATTTCTTTTAATTTACGATTTATTTCTTAGATTTAGAATTTCTCTAAATTTGTTTTCTACCTTCAGATCGAATAATATCATCCAAATACCCTCATAAATGAATGTCAATGTCAAAGGGCACTGACCATATTTGATCAAATAACATAGGTATTCAAAGGAAAAAACCAGTAAAATTGACATAATGCATGTAGTATTATTGAAAAACAGAACATAAACTATTAACTTGTTAGGAATTGTGAATTATTTGAACAGATATATAATTATTAAGAAAACATTCATTCTTGGGAAACTTCTGACAATTACTTGCTCTAACAATGGGAAACTGAAGGAGTACTTGCTACAGCAGAAGCTCTCAAGACTAAGTAAATGCAAAAACGTTATAGTTTTCCTCAACTACTATGTATATACAAACCTCATAATTATTTCAAGATCAAAGCCAAGGATTATTTCAAGATCAAAGCCATGGATTATTTCTTTATTCAACTATCAAAATACTATACGAAATATAGAATATGCATGGCATGAAAGATAAAATGTTATAACCACAGCACATTTACTTAACTGTGATAACTAGCTAAAATAAAACAAAAAAAAAAACTCATTAAAGACTCGGTCCCTCTCCTCACTCAAAATGAAGAGCCAAACACAAACAAATCGCATAGAACCCAATGACCTTCTATAGCTGAAACTTTTTTCTTAAACCCCGACCAATTTATCCTTTACCACTAAAATGGCCCTAATGCATCAACCTTTATCCTTCCTATTTACATCACTTTATTCAACCATCTCTTATAAACTTTTCATTTTTTTTAAAGTATTCCTCATAAATATGAATGCTGCAAAAATATAAGAACAATATTAGGTACTCACCAATATTCTAATGTAGTTGCAGTCTTCTAAGCATTTTTTAGCATTCGCAACTGATTTTTTCAGTTCAGGCAACCATTTTCTCTGTGACAATTTTCTCTTCCTCCGATGCTAAACTCAGACAATAATTTATAGTCCTGCATGATAGTGGCAAAGACCATGAAGCTTATAATAGTCACAAAATGTAACAGATGGCAAGATCAAAGAAAAAGAGCGAGATAAAATAAGTCATTTTTCAACCGCTTAGGATCTGCCTTTCAAGTTCCAATTTTGAAAATTTTAGTTAGAAATTACAATTCCATAAGGAAACAATGTAAAAGAACATAACTTCAAAACATTCGTCTTTACCTTTCACATTCTTGTTGAGAACGATAAGCATGATACAACAAGGCATGACCACTTTCAACAAGGTCTTGTGGTACGTCGACAAGATTAATTGCCTTTGCTTAAATCCTCCAATACACTAGTTATCACAGTAAAATAAAACAAAACCAAATTTAGAAAAAGTTTTAGGCATATAGTGTTGAATTTTTTTTTTATTTCAAGTGCATTGGAGAGATATAACTAACATAAAGATTGAGGGAAATGATTGAATGAAAAAAGATAACTAACCCAATAGTGAGACGCATTTTCAGGAATTCTAGAGGCATAGCCAGTAAATAGAAATAATGAGTGATAATACAGATGAAACCAAGCGAAGTACAAATACGAGGATGCCTCAACCCTCCTAACACCATCAACAAAAAGAAAACCAGCATCTGCAACAATTTCAATTACAATTTCAATTTCAGATCTGATTAAAACTGAAATCAAAAGAGTGGAATCAAGAGAAGAAAGCAGACCTAAACACAATTGAAGAGTTTAGCATCTTTGTTCTTAGATTCAGAAGCATAAAAGGGTCGGATAAGGAACTGTGTACTGCTTACGAGCCTTGCCGACTTGAGTAGTCATCCACAAATTTTGAAAGTAGTAGATCTAGAGTACTAGAGCCAGAACAACATGCTCGTAATCTTTGGAGATCTCCATTTCGATCAATCTAATAGAAAATAATGGAATATAACGGATGTTGCAGAGGTGGACACTCACAATCTATTGAAAAATTCTAGGTCAAACTATAAATTTATAGTTTGCTCAGCTTTTAATTTTACATCTAAAACGCAATCTTACGATAGCATTTCTACTGAAAAATCCCTAAATTAACATAAAGTAAAATCAATTTCCTTTCTAGAGAGAAATTTAATGACATAAGCTCGTCGATCAAAAGTGAAAAAGTAAAATCCACAAATCAACCTGAATAGCAAATAGTAAGTAGATAACCAGGCAAACACTAGTTTCTAAAGTGAAGAAAAAAGATAAAAGAGGACTCACCATAGTTAAAAGTAGAAAGCAAAAATCAAAGGAATATTGGCAATAGAGGAGAAAGCAGAATGCATTGAAGGATAGTAGAGCAGTAAGAGTGATTTAAGGGCTTGATTTTCAACTAAGCAAAATTTCAGATTCACATACCAACTAGGGTAAGATTTCGGTGAAGATAGTGGCAAAGGTGGAGCTAGAAGCAGATAAGCAGCGACGGTGATGATATGGAGCGGTAGTAGCGGCGGTCGTGGTTAAATCAATTGTAGTTGTAACAAATTTATTTATCTCATATTGAGGATATATCTTAATTAACAACCATATATAGTTTTAACCAAGTACCTTCTAAGTTTGTCACTCCCACTACTCATGAGTTATGGATATATAGGTTATCAAACTGATATGCGTTACTATAACCAAGAAGGTTACAATATTTTTCATCACGAATACATCAAGCAAGTATTAGTTACTACACTCAAGAAGCAAACATGCATCTTTATAATGTATCATAACATGTCAAACATGTCACAGTGAGAGAAATACAAAGTGATAAAATAAAGATCACAAAATGTCATATCATCTTAAGGAATGAGTTTACTAAGTTAGATATGTTAAACCATTATTTACTATTTTAATTGAAATTGAAATGTAAAGGATCTCTCCATTCGAGTGGGAGATATTTTGAGGTACATGAAAATGTTCAAAAACCTCAAAATTGTACGAATGATCAAGATCAAGGTCTTGACCAATTTTTTTTCAATTTTTTGGCACTTAGATAAATCCAAACTTCAGTGGGAATATGGAATCTCAACAAGAAGCTACTTGATTATGAAACTTGATACACCATTTGTAGAGAAAACTTACACAGCGATGGTTTGACATACTTATAAGTTGTGACATTACTTCCAATCATACAAGGTTTAAGCTGTAGCCAAGATCGATCCAATGAAATACCTTTGTCAATCCCCCACACTGGTCGAGAAATTTCTAGATGGTTATTCTTGTCCGAATTTGATATTGAATACGAGACAAAGAAGGTCATAAAATGGCGGGCCATTACGAAATTCCTTGCTAATCAAGCCATAAATTTAGATTATATTAAAAATCTTGAGTTCCCTGATGAACAGTTAGCTATGGTAGAAGAGGTTAAAACCAAATGAACCATGTTCTTTGATGGTGCCATGAATCAGAAAGAAGCTGGTCTTGGAGTGGTACTCATTACCCCTCAAAATGAGGTTATTCCCCTTTCAAAGCGGTTAGAATTCCCAGTCATCAACAATGGGGTAGAATATAAAGCCTGCATGTTCAATCTCGATGCTCTTCGCATGGTCAACGCAAAAGATGTTTCTATCATCGGAGACTCGGCCTTTGTCATCAATCAAATAACCTGCGATTGGGAAATTAAAGAACCATCTCTCTGCCCCTACTTGGAAGCAGTTTGGTCCATCTCTACCCGATTTCAAACATGTGTGTTTCGTCATACTCGTTTGCTACCCTAGCTTCTATGTGAGAAGGTCCTCAATCTCATCCTATTAAACCAGATATCCTTCAATCCTCAATAGAGCCTTACTAATGCAGAATGGTTGTTGCACATGTAGACACCGATAATGGATGTTGGTCCTACGATATTGTAAAATTTTTGAGAAATGGAGAATACCCTGAAGAAGCCACTGACTCAGATCATGCTTCACTTCATCGTCTGGCCATACAATTTGGATTGATTGATGAAGACCTCTTGAAAAGAACTTCTGACCATCTACTACTTTGATGTTTGACTGAAAAAGAAGCTTTATTGGTAATGCATCGAATGCATGCTGGTGAGTGCGGGCCTTACATGAATGGTGTTGCCTTGGAAAAAAAAAACTCTAACGATAAGGTTACTACTAGATAACCATGGTCACAAAATGTGTATCCGAGGTCAAGAAATGTCATGAATGCCAAATTCACGGGGATATTAACCATTTGCCTCCTTCAGAACTACACAACCTTTCTACTCCTTGGCCATTCTCAGCGTGGGGGATAGATATAATTGGTGAGATCTGCCCTTCCTCAACCAATGGGCACAGATTCATAGTGATGGTAGTTGACTACTTCTCAAAGTCGGTTGAGGCTGAATCTTACACCAATATTACTGCCAAGAAGATGACCAAGTTCATAGAAAAGCACATCTTTGCTCGATACGAGATTCCTCATCACATTGTTTCAAACAACGGGGTTCAGTTTCGAGGAGCAACAACTGATTTGATAGAGAAGTACGGCATCGAACACCATCGATCATCGCCATATAGACAGTAAGTCAATGGAGCAGTAGAAGCCGCCAACAAGTCTATCAAGAAAATCTTGAGCAAGATGGTGGTCGCATACCAGGATTGGGAAAATAAACTACCATTTGTAGTTTGGGGATACAAGACAAGTGTCAGAACTCCAACGGCTTAGAATCCTTTCTCCTTGGTTTATGGAATGAAAGCAATACTCCTAGTGGAAACCAAAGTGAGATCCTTGAGGGTTGCCTTGGAAGCAAAGCTGAAAGAGTCAGATTGGGCCAGAGCCAGATTTGAACAATTGAACATGATAGATGAACAGCGATTGAAAGCCTTGGACCACATGTAGATGTACCAACAAGGGATGGCAAGAACATACAACAACCGGTTAAAGAAACAGAAATAGCCATTGAAAGCAAGTGACTTAGTCTTGAAACAGCTGAAGTCAACAAACGTCAACGTTAGGGAGAAGTTTTGACAAAATTGGAAGGCTCGTTTGTCATCAAGAAGGTTCTAAATAAGGGAACGGTCAAGGTAATGGACATGGATGACAATGAATTTGTCAACCTGATCAACCAAGAAAAGCTCAAATGCTATCACGTCTAGGTGAAAGAAATAAATCATGAAAAAAACAGTACCAAATAAAAAATATATATGTAAATCAGCCCGTCAACTGATACTCTACTGGTTGAGCAAAAAGTAGGGCCCTTTTTTCGCAAAATAAAAGTAATGGTCTATTGAGTTGAAAACTAGAAAAGGGTGGCTCAAGCAAAACTTAAGACATCGAGTGAAACAGCAAGCAAATTAATCTGAAAACCCTTAGATCATTCGAAATATTTGTATCTTAATTGATCTCATCAATGAAAGGGTCATATTTTTGCTAAATTATTGTGTGAATGTTTATTTGAATGCATACATGCTATATGTTAGAACATTGCAAATAAGCATCATAACAAATTATAATTTCACAATCAAGTTTTAAACAAAAAATAAGGAAAATAAATCCGATAGGTTCACACCATACTAGTATAATTTAGGCAAAAGCCGAATTTTTTTTGTAATAGTTTATAACGCTTTAGGATCACCAGCATCAATTTAGATAATAAATAGTTTCTTTGGCTAAAAGTGCTTCATTAATGGCATGGACTAAGTCCATCTTCCTCTCTTGACCACTTGCGAGCCATCCAAGAGTGCTTCCTAGGATCCGAGGATGACTTGATCTCCCTCAACCATCCACGATAAACCTGCTTATCTCAACAGTTTTAGTTGATCGATAATCCAGCTGTGAGCGGGCGGTCCTTTTCGTATCAAGAAAGGATTTGGATTTTTATAAGAAAATAGGTCGAACCGTGCGAGGCGCGAACTCGCCCGGGTTTTGTTTTATAAATAAGAGGAAGAGGCGTTTGCTCTCTAGGGATAAATTTTATTTAAGAGAAATAATTTTCAATTTGATTTCCTTAAAATAATGATTAAAACAGTAAAATAAGGTTAATACCCTATTTTACGGAAAAGGAGTCGCCACCCGGTTCAGCTCTACTGGGAATTGTGGTATATTGATCCGTACTAGGATTTTTATACCTGAAAAGATGATATTCTGAGTTCGGATATAATAGTTACTAATTTATTCAAAAATTGAGAATTATGACTTAAATGATAATTTCGATATCACGACGGCTTAATAAAATAATAAATTGCTATAGAAAATCCGGCAGAGTAACGGCACTACTTGGGATTTTCCCATGGTAATTCAGGCGGAGTTTCCCCTTATTTCGGGAGCCCGGTCTTCACCTGCAAGCTCATTCACACATATTAATGCATTTTTATTGAAAATAATGGTAAAGCAGCTCCAGTGACTCTTTACCCCAAGATAAATATGCAATATGAAAATAATGAGATTAAAAAGTTGGCTTAGAGCCTATTTCCCTCAATTTTACCTCGCTGGGTGTCTAAAGGCCAGTTTGGAACCGAGTTTGTTGAGAAAGAAAATGAAACTTTGATGAAAAATAGATTTAACCCAAGTTATGGCTATAATCTTGGATTGAAAATCGAGATCTAGCAAGTTTATGGTTATAAACTCGTAGATCGAGTGATTTGAACTCGAGTTATCACTATAATCTCGAGTTTGAAAGCGTTTTGGTAGAAATAAATGAGATTTATAGAGTTTGAATCGAAGTTTATGGATGAAACTTGATTCAAATCGAATGTCAAATATGTTAGAACGAATTAAAACAAGTTAATACCTGGAACGGGCAGGATTTGGACACGTTTAGAAGCCAAAACGTAAGAGCAGAGGTCTAGCTTTGAAAGGGAAATTTCTTTGTTTCAGGATGAAGTGAGAGCCGGTGCGGGCCCCAATTTATCGTTGTTTTGATTGAAAACTTTGACAAAAGTAGAAAATAGAGTAATGAAATTGATTTGGCGGCGTTTCGACTCGAGTTATGGCTATAATCACGAGTAAAACTGATTTGAGACGAGTTTTATCGAGTATAAGTCGAGAATTTCCATGGGAAACTTGACTTAAATCGAAGCTTTTGAATTTGGCAGAGTTTCGACGTGTTTAGAGGCGAAAACGGACTGGTTTTGCTTTGGGAGAAACCGGAAATCCGAACTTGTTTATGAAAGGGGGGGTGAATTTCTTTTTATAGTAGGTAGGAAAAAAGCCGTGGGGCTATTTACCTGCCAGACAGGATCCCCGGGAAATCCAGGGAGCTAGGGCCCTAGATAGGTAAATAGCCACGGGGCTATTTACCTATATGGGCTTAATTTGACAGAAACAACCCAACGATCAAAATTAGGGGCCTTATGCCCCTAACCCCACCTTATTTTGGCCAAATTTGATCGTTTAAGCCCCGAAAATGGCATTTTATGGTTTTTCAGGGCCCTAGATAGCTTTTCTGTATTCTGTCCAAATCGGTAAACCGGACTTTCCTTGGAATGTGAATTTTTGAGATTTTGATTTTTGAGTTGAAAATACGACAATTCGGCTCCGTTTGGCTCGTGTCGAATCCGGATCTTGAAATAGGTGAATTTTCTCATCGGGTCCGAGCGGACCGTGCTAACACCAGCTCAATGAAGCGGGTATGTTGTGCTCACATATTCAACAATTTGCTAGGCTAGAATGATGCCACTTAGAAACCTGCAAAGTATAATAGCATTGCAGTATTTTCCGTTCTTTCTACATACGCAGCATGAGGAATAGAAAGTGGAACTGTATAAACCTATCAATAGTATTCCATCATCATACATATCAACAGCAGTATGAGTTATGGCCCACCAAGGGCAAAGCCAACGGATCTGATCATCCTTGTAATTTCTCAGAATTTGAACCCAGGTAGTCTTGCTCAGCTCTTTGTGACCGATAGTAACAAAACCTCACTCAGCTCTTTTTGACCGATAGTAACAAATCCTCGCTCAGCTCTTTATGATCGATAGTAACCAATCCTCGTTCTTTATGTTGGATAGGCAAATACCGAGCCAGATTACCTCGAGGAACTTGAATCAAGGATAATTTCTCTAATAACCATATCTGCAAATGTAAGAGTTAGTTTCAGAAACAGAAATTCAGTTTCCAGAAATAACACACTTTACCTCGAGAAGCATAAATGATCGTCGACTAGGTCGCGATTAGCGACAGCAACATCCATGCAGATAAGGTTAAAGGAGAATATCCTTGAGAAAGCAGGTCAATGACAGATAACAGTTTGAATGGGGAAACAAGATCAACCTCGCAAATGAATTCAGCCATAAGCAGCACTGCGACCATATAAGGCCAAGCAACTTGGTCCCTACGTGAAGTGATACACCACTACAAGACTGTATCAACCCAGAAACATTCCAAAAACTCCTCATGCAATGAAACTTATGTGCTTAGCCAAACTCGATGCTCCATATTTAACAATGCATGTAACGGACGGACATACATCATATCATAAATATTGTTCATGTATAAAATCATGCATACATACATATATACATACGTACACATCATGTCATCTTACAGGAAAAGGTAATTCCATATCTAAACAATACCATTCCAGCAAGCGAGACGCTTTACCTCCATGAAGAGTCTTGAGGAATCAAGGAGATGTCAAAATGATATGTCATAAGCATTAAGAAGGATAATGGTCCTATTCAAGCCCATTCCAACTATGTTCAAATCTAAGAATATGGTCATTTAGACAACATTATAACATTACAAAAGCCTCCTAACACAATGGAGCTGTTAGCACGGTCCGCTCGACCCGATGAGGAGGTTAACCGAGTACGCATCACGGGAATGACAAGAGCCACGCGAGCCGAATTGTCGTATTTATCCGCTTCTCAAATCAAAATCTCAAAAATCCACATTTCAGGGAAAGTCCGATTTAACGATCCGGGCGAAAACCGAAAAAGCTGTCTAGGGCCCTGAAATACCATAAAATGCCATTTTCGGGGATTAAACGATCGAATTTGGCCAAAATAAGGTGGGGCTAGGGGCCAAAGGCCCCTAGTTTTGCTTATTGGGCCAAAACAGTCAAAATAAGCCCATATAGGTAAATAGCCCCGCGGCCATTTACCTATGTAAATGGCCCCGCGGCTATTAGGCCCTATTCCTAGCTTCCCGGATTTTCCGGGGATCTTGTCCCCCCAGGTAAATGGCCCCGCGGCCAATTACCTATGTAATTGGCCCCGCGGCCATTTACCACCATCTATATAAGGGGGGCGACCCCCCCCTTTCCAAGGACGAAAATTTTTCATTCCGGAGGCCCCCCAGAGCAAAACACGTCAGTTTTCGCTCCGAAACACGCCTAACCTCTGCCGGATTCGAAAATCCACAACCAAATCTCTTAGAGAATCGATTTAAGTCAGATTTCCCTCGGAAACTCTCGACTTAAACTCGTCAAAACTCGTTCTAAACCAGTTTTA
>CAOJBI011014190.1:0-10096 GCA_948277035.1 Euphorbia corollata | reverse complement strand
GAGATAAGCTGCAACTTGCATATCAGAGGGACAAACCTAGGGGATAGTTTTCAAGGAGCGTATTTAATGTAAAGAGAAAACCTAAATAGGGTAAATTAGTTAGGGTCCAAAAGTTGGGCTGAAATTATTTCTCATTTTCAGTCCATTATTATAACTTCCCCAAAATAAAAATATTAATCAAACAATTTGACAGAGAAAATACAGTTTACTAAGTCTTAATTTGTTTTTTTAAATCAGATTTTCCAAAAAAAAATTTATTATAGTTTCAAACTTTGTGGTCGTCCTTGATGTATATTTGCAAGCTTTTTATCCATGTGTTATTCATGTTACTCTTATAGTATCTACTTAATGTAATAGGTTTTTCTCTCAATTCATATGTTTTTTTATTAAAATGAAACCCAAAATATCTGGCTCATGTTTTTGAAGAAAAAGACGTCCTACAAAATTGAAGAAAAAAAAAAGAGCAACGAAGTCATGAATCAAAGAAATATCATGGTAATAATAAATAAAAACACTTTTGATTATGATTATCCGGGTTCATGTTTTCAAATAGAAAAAGGAAAAGTTTATCAATAACAAAGATAAAAAAATGCCAAATCAATCGTGCATTCCCTCGCCTATATCATTTTTATTTACTTTTCCCTCACCTTTGAAAAAAACTCTCATCAAAAAATCCATTTCATATCTTTCTAGATCATACAGGTGATATGACTTAGGTCTAAAAATCAAAGGCATTTATGTTTGACTAGGGATGAAAAAAAGTTAAAAAATATTCTTGATATTAATTACCGTCACTGTTCTTCTTGTCAAACACAAACTCTTGTCCTTCTCCATTTATATGCACACACTCAATTCTATTTGGCCTCCAATGGCGATCCTGTTGATTAATGAATGTCACTCATCTTTCAAATATAAGCTGTGATCGAATTGTGATAATTAGATTTTTTAGAGTTTGATATAAAATGGATGTGAAAATGGAGGTTTAGGGATTCATGGTGGTCATTGATGAAAAGGAAGGTTTTAGAAGATGAGAGTGTCATTTAAGTTTGATTTTTCGATTTTTTTTCTTTTTGTGATTATGTCACGTGTTTCATTATAAATTGTGCGATTTTCAACATGCACATGTGGCAGCACGTGTCTTTTACTCTCTCTCTTTCATCTAGTTGACTTGGATATTAATTGGGAGTTATGAGGAACACTTTTTAAATGACGAGAGATTTACAGAGCCATTTCAAAACGTCAGGAGGCATTAGGTTGAAATAACAAAGGTGGGAAGTGAAATGATATATTTGGCAAGAAAAAAAAAAGACAAAAGAGCAACTATGAAACAAACAATCATCAAGATAATAATAAATAAAAACGTTAAATTAAGGAGAATAGGCTTGTTTGGTTGGCAGAATAGTTATTCCGCTAACCAAACAAGCCCTATATATTATGCAACAATTAATTATCATATTCTAGTGTTCATTGGATCTCTTGTTTTTTTGGACAAATGTGTCATTACCCCTCAACTTGACTTCAAACGTGTATAATACCTCCAACTCGATTTCTCTTATGTCATGTGTCATATATACTCATGTAATCCCTAAAGAAGATATTGTGCTTAATATATAATACATATAGCCAATTAGTACGTACCGAAATTAGAACGGGTTATGTAACAAGAGATCGTTAACATCTATTTATGTCATATATACTAAATTGCAAACGTAGGAGGGAAAATAAAAAAATAAAAAACTGCTTTTGTCAAATTTTAATTATTTTTAATAGTTATTTATGTTTTTATTGTTATTTTCATTGTTATGTATTTATATATTTTATATTATTGTTTTATACAATAATTTGTCATTAAAAGTTAAAAGTTCAAACTGTAACATTATCCTCTTAACTTGATAATAAAAGACGGATGTCATCTTTAAAAACATTTCTAACTCTGCATTTTTATATTCAATTCAAATTCTACTTTACTTTATAAATAAAAAAATATTAAAATTCCAAATATATAAGAATTAAAAATAAAAATTTAAAACAACCAAAATATATAAAAAAAATTTGAAGTTGTGAATAATGAACATATCAGTTCCAACTTCAAAATTTGAAGTTGGAAAATGAAGTGAATTTAACTTTTCAAAAATGTTATTTTTCTGATTTTAGTACATTTTTACCAAATTCAGGAAGTTGATTGATATTTTTAAAAGTTCATAATAGCATCCGACTTTTGTTATCAATTAATGGCAGTTAATGTATTTCGCCAAAAGTTAAATACTGTGTTGATGGGAATTGAACATCAAAACTTATAAAGTTATATTGCTCTCTCACTCCCATGAATGCTAGCTTTGTTGTTTTATAATAATCAAGGTTATTAAAACCGGTCCGGCCGGTTCGACCGGAAAAATAGGGAACCGGAGGCTTGTCAGGTCCGGTTAATGAAAATGTACTGTTTTTATAAGAACTGGGTCAGACCGGGTTAAACTGGAAAAAACCGGAGAACCGGAAAACCGGTCTGAACCCGGTTCTTATTTAAAAAACTGAGTTAATGATGGGCGAGTGGCTGGAAATTTAACATACTAAATTTTAATACTTTTGTTATATTGTGTAGATGTTGGGGAGAAGGAATTTGGTGACATTGATTAAAGTTAAAGATGGAGACCAATGATGTAGTAGAAAAAGTCTAATAATGTGTTTTTTTTATGTCTACTCATTATTATTATGAAGACATTTTTTTTATTGATAAACTATTTAGTTTGAATATTATGGAAATCATAACACATATTTTTGTTGAATGACTATTTTAGTATTGTATATATTTATATATAAATATTTATTTAAAAATTAAAATACCGGTTGAACCGGTTGAACCGTGAATCGAAAATTTTACCAGTTCAATATCCGGTCCGGTTTCAATAACATTGGTTTTATTCCGTAAAATCAAACAAAATATGTAGTAATGAGATTGATTTAGCTGTATTTCCACAGTTTCGATCATTTTAACGAGAATTACTTGTAGCGAGTGTTACTTGAATTTGATCTAAAACTTAATGCAAAATTTAAATTTTAAAAGATCAACATATCAGATCATGGGCGGACCTAGAGGGGGGGCCGGTGGGGCACGTGCCCCACCCAATTTTCGAAAAACCCGGGAATGATTGTTGTGTCGGCCTCCCCTTAAATTATTATTATATACTAACCATGTATAGCATGATACAAGGAAATAGTAAGGAATAGATGGTTGTGGCATAAGTTTATATCTTTGAAGACTAGAAATCAAATCGTAGCCTTTACTGTTTTTTTTTTTATCTTTTTAGGAAACAACTCTTCAAATGAAAATAATTATTTTTATCTTTTAGTAAAAAATGAAGTCCAATTAATAAACAAATTATATATTTTATCAAATTTTCATGCTTTAATTATAAAATAAGTTTAAATTTTTAAATAATTAAATAAACAAATTTTCAAAAATTGTATAAAAAATTATATATAAGTCTATCACATGAGGTAACTAATTTCGAAAAAAATTGCATAAAAAACTATACAAAAATCTATCATACGAGGCAACTAATTTGGAAAAAAAAAATCTACATGTTAATTTTGCCCCCTCTTATTTTTTATTCTATGTCCACCCTTGCGGAAAACCTGTCCTATACCGGAGTCGGTGGTTTTTGTTGTATGTCATACTTTTGAGTTCAATTCGATTTTGTTTTCGTACATAATTGTGCCCCACCGAACTCCAAATCCTAGGTCCGCCACTGTATCAAATTATTATATACCGGTTACTGAGTAGTACGAAAGATAAAGAATTAACAAATATTAAGTATGTGTTTAGACAATTAGTCACAGCTGACTCACAGAACAAGCAAGTCCAATCATTTTCCAATCATTTTTTTCATTTTTCATTTCGTAGACTTCATTTTGCAGGATTTATAATGTTTTTCCTCCAACCATTTTTTTCATTTTTTATTCCCCAAATCAAATTAATTAACTTTAAAATAATAATATTTTATTATTAAACTAAAAAAATAACAAAACAAAAATTTAAACAATAAAAAGTCAAAAAGTAATATTATTTTAATCAATTCTCAGAAAGTAATCTATTCTTCAAAATGGGGAATGTATACATTCCTCATAGGGAAACCTCATTCGCGGATATATTACATGAAGAATGATCAAACTTGACCGTTCCCTATTTTAAAGAATTTCCCGAAATGGGAAACCATTAAAGCTGCTCTAAGAATTGAGAAGAAATACAACATTTTTCAAGAATTTTTATTTCATTTGTACACAAAACAAATATTTCACACAAAAGCATAAAAAGCTACGAAATTAAGCACGATTATATATACTAGTATCCATGGATGATTTTGAATGTCTCCGAAAATTTCTCCATTAAAAATGAATTCGCATAAATTTTCAGTTGTTTTGTAAAAAAAAAATTATCAATATCGATTCTTTAAGCCATTAAAATTTTGACAAAGTTCATACATAAAAATGTAACCCTATGTAGTTTCAGGAAAATAAAGTTTCAATCCCATAAATCAGATACTCTTTTTGATAGGCATAGGGAGTCTTGATTGTGATTAAGACCCTGTTCTTTTAGATTACAGTTAAGTTAAGTTCAGTTCAGTTCAGGTATGTGTAGTTATAAATTTACACTCAGTTAAGTTCAGTTCAGCTTTCAGAAGTTGAAGAGAATATGGCTTAAACCCGGAACAATATTTTTTTTTATTCAAAAAAAAAACCCGGAACAATATTATCTCAACGTAATACTTATAAATATTACCAAATAAACTATTACAATTGAATAGATTATCACCAAATAAACAAAATCACATTAATGATAATGAAACACCAAATATGCAATTTGTACAAGTAACAAAATAATATTTAGATTATAAAACATGAGTAAAAAAATTGAACAACAACGATTGAATCATGCATGACCAAATTCATTTGCAAAAGTATTTTCCCAAACAATAAGCTGATATACATTAATAAGGGATTTCAAGATTGGTTAAAATACACAGGAATAAAAAAGGTTCTACTTGACAAAGTAAGGAAGGTTAAGAACATAAAGAAGGAAATAAGCCCAAATAACACCAGAAATACCACCAAAAAAGAATCCACCGGTGAACTTAGACCATCCATCAGCAGTTTGCAACTGATCAGGCTCCTTTTTCCGGCCAGTCAATGTCAAACTCGGTGCAGTCGAAGCTTCTCCTTCCCCGAACGACGCAACTCCATACATGGTCAAGCAAATGCTGAGAATCACTACAAGTCCGCCTGCTGCCAATGATCCTGCTGCTCCAGCTACCTCTGTGTTCCTCAATGGCCCGGCTTTCACAAACGGCCCTACCAGCAGGAACCCATGTGCCAGACCCACTTCGATGCCTCTCAGAAGCGGGCTTACTGCTGTTCTGTAAGCTGGTAAGTTGGACAGGTACCATGCTACCAATGGACTTGATGTTACGGGTGTTTCTAGGCTTCCAATGAATGGATCTCCGTTGATTGGTTGGATCACTTGGTAAGTTGGCTGCATTAATTCAAATACTGAAACCATTACGTCTTAATTATTAAAAACGAAAGCTCAAAGCTCTGATACATTCATACATCACTTGCCTTGATATATGTTAGCTAGCGTACACTTAACAGTTTCAATATTTACCGTGAATTCACAAATACGCTCTAATTGCTTCTTAAATTTGTCTCAATTTTCTTATTAGTTATCTCAACTTTGATAAACAAATAAAGTCTGTTACACTGCCGGCGTTGGAGGATGCCCAAAATATTTTAATATAGAAAAGTTAGAGTAAATTTAATTGTTTGGTAGAAATTAGATTAACAAATGAAAAGTGACGAGTTTACATTTAAATGTATTCTTTCATTTAAATACTCTAAATTTATTAATGGACATGTACATTTAAGTATTTCTGAGGGTTTTTTTAACTTAAAAGGTAAAAGCAAAATAAAGTCAAAAATAAATTATTCCTACTTTTTCAAAAAAATGTCTTAAAATTATAAGTGAAAAAAAAAGTTCGGAGAATCAAACCTTCGGTTGTTTTTACTACTGATTTAGTTGTGTCTTCCCTGTAATATAGTTAATTTTTATTCCAATTTGTTACAATAAAATATTTTATTTCATGTTTACTCAATAAATCCCGAAATATTGTTTTATATACAATATGCCTAGAGCCCAAAAAATTTTAGAATTGGGTCTGATCATTTACATGACACGAAGTAAATAAGAAGTTATCAAGAGTTTAACAGTGTACTCAAGTTTATGATAAAAACTGAAACTTTTATAAATTTATGGTGAGAGGTGACCAACAGCTATAATGATCTAAGTTCAGAAAAACATTGGTGCGTTCGGCTAAAATGAAGCTTACCTTATCAGATTGAATGGCCTTGACAGTGAAAAGAGAAGTCCTCTTGGTAGGGGAGACTCTGAAAGGGGAACCAGAAATGCCCTTTGGCACGGTTAGAGTCTTTGTGAAAGAAGAGGCAAAGTTGCTCTTGAGCTGGCTCGCCATTGCTGAAGCTGTACCTGCCATTTTTGTCAAACAAAATATTCTGCATAAATTATGCAGATATGAAATATGTAATGGTTTCTGAAAGTAGTATCTGTTGCTTGCAAACCTGTGGCTGTCCTTGATGAGGTGTCAATCTTGAGTGAATTTCATTGGATGATTTCTTTTATAAACCTTATCCCTATCTTATCCATTAGCCCTCTTAATTTCAATTTTTTTTTTTAATAGAGTAAATTTTAATAAAGAATATTAGAACATATCGTTCACAATAAAACATAAGTTTTTCTTGGACAATTTTGTTTATAACAATGCTATCTTTTCCTTTAGAATTATTGTTAATAACAAAGTGACTATAGACTTCACTTATAAAATATTATGCAAAATGACTTTATGACTTTAGTGAACTTAGATAGTCATGTAATGTAACAAATGCATGGGAAGAAAGCCTTTTTAGATCTCATGATGATATAATTGGTTTGTGTTAGGTAGTCATACATTTTTTTTGCGTTTTATTACTTTATCAATATGTTACGAAATATTTTAAGTATACGGACTCGGTCTCGTAAATATTATTCGTTATGGTGCTAAAACACCAAATAGGATGTGTCAGCTTGGTCTACAAACTTGACCGTCAATTTCGGTCCTCAACCATAAGTTTTGGCCAATAAAAAAATTAGTCTAATGAGTAGAATAATGTCGTAAATACAATTCAATTTAGAAAATTGCAAACTAATATTAATAGCTTAAGAAGCTATAAGATATCAAACTAACCAATAATTCTTTCTTTTTTGCTAATAGATGGATGATTTTATTGTAAATGGAGATGGAGTACTGTAAGATTTAAGTGGCCATAAAATATTTTGAGAGAGACATACCTCAACACTCAGAGTAATCTACTTTTCAATATTGCAATATTAATTAGACTTAAATTGATATGTAGTCTGGATTATATTAATAAGAATATATTTTATTTACTTTTATTTGAATAACAGGTTTGAGATAAATTTATAATAACAATTAATTTGTTTTAACAAAAATAAATATCTAATAATAACAATAGTCATTGTATCTTGAGTTAATAAGGTTGTTCTAAATTTGACATTTTTCACCATTTATCTCCCTCAACTTTAAAATGTTTATGTTAACATTTTAAACTTATCAAAAATGCACTAGTTAATCCCTTTAATGTCACGTATCATTTTGTGACCTTTCAAATAAGTTAATTTTTTTTACTCTCCAATCAGAATGTGATATGTAACATTGAAGGGCTAGCGAATGCATTTTTATCAAGTTTAGATGTTTGACAAAAACTTTTCAAAGTTGAAAATGAGATACGATGAAATATATTAAGTTTATGATCTAGATATATCTTAAATCTAGATATAAATAAAAGTTAGTATGATAGAAATAAGATAAAATATTTTCCATTTTTAAAAGAAAAACAAAAAATTAAAATAACATAAAAAAGGAAAAGAATGGAAGATAACCTTATATAATTCATAAGGTAACTAATTTTTAATAAATTAAGACTCCTCTTCTTCTCTCCCTTTCGTGTCCCCTTTTCTCCCTTCAGTCACGCCATTAATTCCGGCAGCATCCTTGGGTGAGGCAGGCCTGAGGAATTTCAAGCTTTCCAGTGGTCTGCCGCGAACCTAGATACTATATTAACATTACTATTTGAATCCTTTATAATTTTAAATTTTTTTAAATAAATTATGTAGCAAGGACTTTCTACTTTCACTTAAGGTGTGATAAATTTTTTCATCATATGAACTTAACAGAGTAGTTTATTTAGTCCTTATTTAGTTGATGATTTGTTATAGTCCATTAAAGTATCGTATGTTTTTTTATAAAAAAAATTAAATATAAATTTTTAGTTTGATAAAATAAAAAAATCAAATCGAACATATAACCCAGCAAAACATTTGAATTTGGAACGATGAAAAATTTCGTGAGCAAAACGGCCTTGAAAGTGTTAATGCCCAAATGTGCATGTGAAAGAATTAGAGAGTTGCGAAACGACGCCGTGTGGAGTCTTTTGTAGGTAAATTGAAGGTTGTCAAAGAGTAGTGTAGCGGCCGAGGTGACTGGTGAGTGGGGTAGTTGCAAAGCTATAACCCTCAAAAATGGCACTGCGCTTTCTGAAGCTGCCCTTTCTCTCACACTGTTGTAATTCCGACTTCATTTTCTTATCCAAAACCTTCCCACCTCGATTTGCTGGTATATCCCTATCTAATATTTTCATCGTCAATTCGAATTCAGTATGTCTCCATTTTCACCAACACCGAATTGTTCCATTTCAGGCTCTACTTTCGCTCTGCGGCTCTGCCCATTACTGTATTTTCTTATGATTTTTTTTTGGTCTCAGTTAGATGGGTGAAACCAGAACTCCATCGTTCCTCCAGATGTTTCGCTGTTGCAAAAGCAGGAAATATTCATATACCTAGAAAGTAAGCTGTTTCATGCTTACTTGCTAACTTATTATTATTGTTATTAATACTATCCGTTCTTATGTTTAACTTATATTTTCTTGAGTGTATTCGATGCTACAATCGATGTGTTGTTGTGTTCAGTGTTGGCATGATTCTGGCCATAGTAGTCTTGGGCGCGCCTAGGCTCCAAGGCGCAGCCTCTCGTCTCAGAATGGGGCGAGGCGCGCCATCATGGAAGGCGCTGCCTAGACGTGCGCCTTTCTTGAGGCGCGCCTAGAGCGCCTTTTATGAAAAGGCACACTGTTGCCACATCAGTTAAAAAAAATATTAAAAAAAATAAAAACTACCCATTAAATAATAGAAACATTTCAATCTTCAACCTAACTCGTTTACTTTATGGCCCCGACAACCACTTTCAGGTCAGTTTTCTACTCCGACAACCACTTTCAATCTTCGTTTACTTTACGCGCCGACAACCAATTTCAATTTTTTGTTTATATGAGATACAAACATGAGATCGATGATTCTATTTTAGGGTTTCGAATTTCAACCAATTTCAACCGCCGTATGCGTCCGCCTTATAGTTCGTTACCGTAACATTAAGAATGTCAATTTATTTTGTTATAAAATGTTTGTGTAAGATATGTTATAGCCACTGGTACTGAAGAGAATCCCTATCCAACTAGGAGCCTAGCTAAAGGCAAAGGCATTGATTCAGAGACAAGAAAGTCTCGACATAAAGGATTGTTACCAATGATGATATATGACTTTTATGTCATGGATTATTAGTTGTTTTATGTTTAATGTTCTGAACTGGATCATATTATATAAATTTTCTATACCTATAATTTTTTTTTTAATTTATACCGTGCGCCTTATTTGCGCGTTTTTTAGCACCTTGCGCCTAGGCTAAAGGCTCGGCTTTGCGCCTTGAGTGCGCCTTGCGCCCTTGACTACTATGGGCTTTATGACTTACTAGGATATGATCATTTCTGATTTCCTTTTTCATTATGTTTGAAGGCTTTATCAGCTCTGGAGATGGGTGGTACATCGTATCCATTTCTGAACATAAAATCTTTGACTCTGGAAAATTCTATTTTTGGTCCTGTTTTTGAGTACATTCCTGGAATTGTATTTGCACTT